>JAHZNH010000997.1:0-21361 GCA_027744355.1 Tyrannoseira gladiata
TCGTCGTCGCTACACTACACTAGTCACAAAAAATGGAGAAAGGAGAACACAATTTCCGATTTCCTTTTTTTCCTCTCCAGTGGTGTTGGAAGGAAGCACATATTATTTTGTATAATGCCTTTGAAATTCCTATTCCAAGTACGACTTTTCTAGCTTGTGTGAGATTTCCAAGAAATGAAACATGAACAAATTTTATGCCCTTATGTGGTACATTCTTATTGATGATAATGCGATACTTATGCTAACTTCCTGTTTGCCTATAAACTCCGCCTATATACGTATGCACATGTGGAGGGAAGAACAGAGAGAAGAAGAAAAATTTTACCAAGCCAGCCTCAGTCTGTTGTACATGAGACTTTGGCAAACAAAAAAATCTACGATTACTTACTGCCATGCAAAGTGCACAAAAACTGGAAGGAGACCCCCTACAACTTTTTCTCAGGCACTAACGCCAACTGTCAGTGATAATGTTGAAACGGAAATGGAACAAGGAAATAAGCCAACTTACGGCTTATGAACGCTCATATCATTCCGTGCTTTCCAGGCAGTGAAAATAATCTGGGAGGGGTTGAAGAAAAACCCTCACATGAAATGATTGTTCTAGAGAGGGTGAAAGAAAACTACTCTGAAGGAATCAATTCTGAAAATGGAATGCAGTACCAAAATATAAAAACATGATTGACATGTACTTATACACTAACGTATTACGAAAAAAAACAATAAAAAACACACTGGAGTAGGGTCGAGTTAATCTAAATATATTTTCTTACTTTCAGCTAAATAATCATAATCATCATCATATTAAGTAAAATCACAATGAACGTGAATGAAGCATTGGTTCTCTGATACTGGTCAACCATCAATAATTAAGTATCACTTCATCCTATCGCTCCTCGAAGACCTAAGTTTGCAATACTGGGAGCAAAGGTTCATCTTTAGCGGGAAATTTTTCTTAAATACTGTGACCAAAAAAAACCAAAGTCATTCTGAGAGAAACAGTGCCCTAGCTCAATATAGAGTAGAGGGAGATAGAAAAAAAGCATGTGCAATTTTTCCCCTTCAAATCATCAACAGAACGGTACTCGCTAACGGATGTATCCATCTTCTTGTTTTCTCACATTCTCAGTTCACAGGTAGAAGTAAAGCGAGAAAAGGAAGCGTTTTTTTTGCATCGGATGAGAGAAAGAAGGAAAAATATTAGAGCAGAACGTGACAAGGATCTCCTCTTTTTGGCTACTTTTTGGGGGGAATCAAAATATTTGGATGCTCCTCTGAAATAAAGATCGAGTGATAGCCCATGAGTACGTATTATGTAACATTTTTTTGTTGCAATATAGTATCTTCTACTATTCTAGAATAAGGTAGATCAGTATCTGTCGAGAGCCGCAGCCCTACACACAAAGACTATTATCATACCAGGATAAAGATTAAATTGATAACATCGATCAAACCACTATAGCATTGCATATCCCTAGTTAATTCTTAACAGCAAAGTATCCATTCAGTCAGCACTAGACCTAAAGCAATAAAAAATTAACGTTAATTTAATTTCATTAATCCAACAAATTAGCAGCTGAGAAAGGAATACGGGATGTTACATACAAAGTTTTTTCTGAATGGGAGAGGAGCCAGGAACAGTGGTTACTATCCTAATCTCATGATTCGCCAATTCGCCTCAACTGCGTATATGTACAAGCTCAATTGATGCTGTGATTGTGATTGCACATTCTTAAAAAAAATTACCGGATTGTACCGTATCACAACTTATGCAAGTTTCTCAGGCAGGAGAAGTAGCATTTTTTATGCTCAATAAGGCTCCTGGTGCAAAAACAAAATTAGCTGAAATACTTAGTACTGCACCACCAACAGCTCATTACGTCACTATTACGTTTACACCACACCTTCGTAGGTTTTTGAATGAGAAGTGAGTGGAATTGGTGGTGGCGATGATGAGAGTGCTTGCGAAAGATCGCGATATGGGGGTGATGGTACTATAGTCAAATTTGTGGATAAGCAGTACCTGCTGTTTCTGGCGATAATAATAAAGATTATGATGCAATAGGCAATAAGTTAGCGGAAAAATGGGAACACCGCCACCATCACCACCAAATCAGAAAAAAAAAGATGAGGAAGCTGAACAAAAGCCTCAAGCACACAACACAACTCCCTTAATTCATTATGCGCGAGTCAGTGAGTGAGGGAGAGAGACCTGCATTTTTTTTATCATGAAATGCACTTGGCATCATCTCCCTTTTTTCATATCGTTCAACAGCGGCGGCAGCAGGTGACTCGCAAGCAAGCATGCACCTTTTCTCACAATGCAACTAGCCAGCCAGCTAATCTAATAAAATACAAGTTGCAAATTGCAATTGCAACGTTGTTACATCAAAAAAATAAGGACATGCTTCAGACAGAGAATGTCCCCTTTTCGAAAAAATACTTAGGTAATAATCCATCTTGAGCGAAATAGTGCCTGCGTAAGTACTTACAACTTTTATGTGCATCATGAACGCAACAAGAATGTGGTTATCAGGCGCATGGTGCAATCGCCATGCTCGTCGCTCAAAAAAAGATAGCTGCACAGAGACTTTTTGTAAATGGGGGGATGTCTTTATAATTCTGGCATACCGAGGAAATGATGTCAAGTTGCGTAATATCATCCTGTAATTTAAATTTATACAGAGAGATTGGTTTTCTTCTATTATTGCTCCACACACACGACAAGAGACGAGGCAGCAGCAGGTTTTTGTTAGGAAAGGAGACCCATATAATGCATAAGGCATGAGGAAGCATTGCAAAGCGATTGTAAACTTTGCGATCATGACGATGATGAGCAATGGTGCAACTGTGCACCTTTTAATGCGGCTGAGGAGTGAAGTAGGAAGACGCGGTAGATTGTTGATGATGATAATACGACATCAACATCGCCCTCGCCACCCATAACTGTCAGGAGGAACGTCAGAAAATAAACAACTTTTGCTTAATCTCAAAGCATTGCATGCGGATAAAAGTGATGCTGCATGTGCATGTAATAGCTAGTTTGGGCATGTGCTGATTCGTATTTACCAATTTGGGGCAATTATTTATGTAATATTGAAATTGGAAGAGGTAATGGATTTCGAATGAATTTTTGAGGATGAGAATGATGACGTTTGAGAAGTCACTCGTGAAGTAGCTCATATAATTCTTTTTTAAATCAAACTCCATCCTTACTAAAATATTAGGAGGAAACAGGTACAGAATATCGGCCGCAATGGACTACCAGGACACTATAAAGCAGAAAAATGTAGGAAGGAGATGAAGAAGAGAAGAACAGCCAAAGAGTCAAAAAAAATCTAGAGCATAGCAAAATAGTGTGGCACAATAATATAAAGCATGTAACGTTTTCTGGTGTGTAACAATAAATCCCTTAAACATCACAAAAAGTGAGCATATAGGAAGACACTCGAGTAGTGTTCAGAAGACCGTGTATTAATGCTTATTTTTTTGCGGTATGACTTGGCTTTAAGTTCGTCATCTAACTCATCATCAGCATTATACCACTATCATCATCATGACGCCAAAAATGCATGACTATTTATCGTTTATCCCAGGTGATGTCTTCCGTTTGTCTACTTCATGTCTGCTAGCATCGACATGAGAAGGTAGGGAAAAAACGAGGAACAGAAAAGATTCAAGTCAAACGAACACCTCAATGGATTTCGTTGTTCTTGGTCTTAAGTATACATAAATGCATCAGAGAAGCGGCGGATGCAATGGTTTTAAGCCTCGCAAATTTCTGCCACTTGTCCTACACCATACTCTATTGTGATCTGCCTGTCTTAATTTTTTTGAGAGAGGAACATCAACGAAAATAAGACTATGAAGTAAGTAGGCTGCGAAGGAACCAACTTCCGGCAAAACAGTGCCGGAAGCCAGCAGAGGCCAGATCATGGCTGGCGCAACAGCGAAGGAACATTACTGTGCAGAAACATAAAATAACTCTGCACCGCCGTCTCCCAACCAATTCTGCTCTCATTGCTTCTAATTTGTTGCATTATGTCTTTACATTACCAATTTATTCTTTCGCGAAATAAAAGTTAGTACTTCATCGTAGTCCTACAGCTCTGCTGCGCTGCGAGGTGTAAGGGACCGTATCCTAACGCGAAAGGAACTAGAATATTTAACAGTAGTTCAAAGGGCTATCGATAGGTACAGCGTTATATTGCGCTTAAGTACTTGAGTACTACCAATCTTCAAGCATGCTCCATATCAGCACCTTTTTCAAGAAAATTGCTTTATCTTCCCGTTTAAGAAAACATGTACGAGGAAAAGATTCCGTTTTCGACTTGCCTATCATATAAATAGAGAATTTTTACACTAGCTGGTATTAATAATGCCTTTTTTCTTCTACTTATCTTCACTTCTTCGGCAACGCAAGGAAGACGCGGAGAGAGGATGCAAAAATTTACAGTATTGCGCGGTATTATTTTAATGATTTTGAAAGAAAACTAACGTTCCTTCTTCCTTTCCCTCTGCTTCCTCTTTTTACACTGGTTTTGCTCAGCTACAACTATTACACTCCCTTCCCTAATGCCGGCCGCCGACGCCGTTGCGTTGTTGACTGAAGAAATGAATGTGGGGGATGCTTTATTATTAACATACATCCTGCTTTGTACAACTCCTCAAGCCTTAAAAACGCTGGTCTCATAGTCATAGCCACCGGTGCTTTTTAGCACATAGAGAAGAAGGAAAACAAAGGAAGTTGATTCCTGTCATCCGACGACAAACAACACCACCGTGTCTTAATTGCGCGTAACGTTACAATGGCGCTGATAATGCAGGTGGAGGCATGGTTTTTCGTTGAATCACAAGAGGAAATATAAAAACCCGATGCCGTTCCATTCTCGCACATTTATTTAGTGCTTAGGCATTGGCCGGAAACAAATTTGAATTGAATCGTGAATCCAGCAAATCTCACCGAGTAATTAAGGAGCACTTCTGATTGAGTCAACGATTCTTCTAGTACTACCGGCAGAATGAAAAGGAAAATCTCGGTTGAGCCACCTCCACCGTGCACTTTCTTATAGAGTGTCATGTCATCAACGTCAGCCCAGCCGTTACGTGAGTACTAATAAAGAGCGGCAACAATGGGTAAATAACAGGAGCATAAAAATTCATGCCATCATCATAATTTTATTATTATCATCGTCGTGAGTGTGTAGTGGTGTCTGTCTGATTGGAAGTGAATGACTGACTAACTGAGTCGCTTCCACCGGCAGTCATTCAAGGCTTTATCACCTCTCGTCGCGCATTTTTCATGTTATGTGGCAGACAAATAGTCGGAGCAAAACAGGCACACAAACACACACTGCATCGTCATGGATAAATCATCTGACCGCTGCTTTACAACTGCACGTGCATCATACAAAGCACGAGGAATGACAACACTAAAAAAGGAATGTGATGATGATAAGGAAGAAGGAATTATCGTGGAGTAAATGCCTACTCAATTTTTTTTTGCTCTCGTGAAACTGATTCCGCACTTGATGATATCATTCAAAACATAGGAAACTCAAAAAAATTACGAAGACGACTACTGTTCTCCACTCACTGCAAGTTGCCAAAAAAGCAAAGCCCATTGAAACTCCCGGAAGACAGTTTTTTTCCTTCACTGTTCCGGCTTGAGTGAATGCTAACTAAAACACAGTTTTAAATTAATGTGACAGCAGCGCTTGCTCGAGCTCTGGAAGTTAGCCGACTTTTATTGAAATGCGGTAGCGGTAGTGCTCATGCAAAGATGAAGTGTGTAAGTTATGTATGTCCACGCATGTATTAGTAGCACGCTTGGCAGACGAAGGATTTAAAATCTTTGAGCCAGCTTGAAAAATGAAGTGCAGGTACAGCGTATTAAGTATTCATGTATTAAGAGTTCTGTGCTTCTTCTCTCGTGGCGGCTCAATCGTTTCCTTGTTGCGGAAGCTCAAGTCAGCAGCACATTACAATTTTTTCATGCCAGTAGTGCTTTCATAACATAAGGTTGAAAACAAATAGAAATACATACACCTCACCTTGGAATCAATTTTACGGACAGACGAGCAAAAAATGTATGAGCTCATTCACGCATTTCATTTCCTACCATGACATGATCATCCCTATCCTCACTGGCATACTCAAAGTGAATCACGCACAAAAAAATCAGGATATCGATGACGATGATGTTTTTGGTGCGGTGGTGGTGGTGAGCTGATGCGAACGCATTATACGCAATCTTAATTACTGTGATACCCTATAACAACTTCCATGCATGTAAGAAAAAAACATCTACGGTACGAACTAAAAAATTTCAGCATCTGGTTAAATGCTCATTTGCTTGCGAAGTTAAGTTCACAGATGAGAATTAATGCAGATCAAATCACAGAACAATCAAGAGGAATGATGACCAACCTTTGATCCGTATGTGAGAGCTCCTACACAAAGTGGTTGGTGGGATGGGATGAGATGGGGCACTATGCTACATGGCCTAAACTTTACTAAGGATGTATGAAGTACACCAGTTTACATTACATTGCAGAAATGAACGTTAGCATGTACTATTGCGCTCTGATGAAAGGAAATGTTAATAAATGAGGCATGGAGATAAGGAGGATGTTTCGCAATTTCTCATAATGGCACAACCCCAAAAATCTTTGCCTTCATTCTTTGGTCAGTGTGTTTTGACTGGCTCTTTTGCATTGTCATCTGTCACCCTGTTGTTTTGTTCAATTTTTTTCAACTCTGCTGTCGAGACTCGTAGATCCTCGCTAAATATTCTGATGCGATGCTTGTGATATGCGGATGATACACACTACGTCATTATCAAAACTACTTGGAAGGGAACAACAAAATGGGGATTTTTTAAGCCTTCAATTTTTTTCCTCCTGTTACATTTTAGGAGAACCATGACCAAGCCAAGTAACGTAATGAGGAAGAAGGAATCGGAAAAGATAGGGAGATATTTCACTCAGCATCCAATTCCAGTACGGCCACTAAAACTGAAGCGACGGCGAATAGGTAGTTGTTGTTTTCTACCAATACATTAGGGGGTTTTCCTTCTTTGATGAATACTCTTAAAACCAGTCTTCATACTCATATTCATACGCATCATCAAAACATCCACGCGGAAGGTGTATACGGGGAAGCTGGGTTGAATCATTTATAACAGTTACACACTTTCTGATGATAAAAAAATCGAAAGAGAAGATTACATGAGCTCCCATCATCATTACATCATAATGAAGCTCATGATTTAATTGTGGATGATGTGAAGGAGGAAAACAAGTGGTATTTAACGTTGCACATCTCTAGATTTCCCTATGCTTAATGTGAGTTTTAGAATCCTAAAAATAATTGTGGGAGGCAAGTACCAGGGGAAGACGTTTCGTGAATGTAAGAACCGAGACTCACTCTTCTTCGCATAACACAATTTTTGTGCATTCTACAAGTTTCCCATGGCAAAGTAAGTAACAGGATTTTTGGAGCACGGGAGCAACCATGCATCACAAGGCATGTGTTTATGTGCGTGCTATACACTGTAGCGAAAAAAAACAATAATCTAGGTATTGCATTATTGTTGGTATTTTTCACACACACAAAAAATGAAGTTGAATTCTTATTCACTGAAGTGGCTACACGCCTCAGATATCATATCATCTAGGCAGCAGCGCAACAAAGAATCAGGAAAAAGGCAGTGGGTAAGATTACTGCTACTTCTTGATGGGATTTAAAGGAACATAGTTGCAGGCAGGAGGAGTAGTTTAAAAAAAATTGATGCATTACAGCATAATCATTATCATCATCACCACACCGTCGTCGTGGATGCAGGAATACGATGGATGTTGTTTTCTTTCATACGTAACACGTGCTACCGCTGAAAATTCCTATCCTACACGAAATTCGTTTGAAACACCATGCATTATCGCATCACGATGATGATGATGATGATCAACACCACCACCAGACCAGCAGCACTTCAGTTCTTATGAAAAAGGGCAATCTATCGTATCATGTTTACTCTTCTTCGCGCATTCTTCTTCCGCGTTTAATTCAGCAAAAAAATCATTCATTTTCATTCTCGCGAATACAACATTTTTGAGAGTCTTATACCGTATTTATAATTGTATTTGCTGGGGTACATGAGCACTCCGTATGATTCGCCATGAGTCCCCATACAAAGTAGGAAAACAAGGAACCGAGGAGCAGGTGACAAAAAAAAGATGGGCGATAGTTTTTCTCAACTGAGATTAGGGCGAACGAGAAGTCTAGATTTACTCGCTCGAGCATAGGACTCCAGCATGATTTACATACACAACCTGTTTGGAATTTACCTGGCTTGGCCAGATCCCCCAAGTAAGTAGGAATCAAACGTGCATGCATATTCGAGAACGGATTCATTTCCCTGTATGAACTTTGAGCGTGATCGTTATAGCTGGCCGTACACTGCTACTAAAATAACAGTTGTATGGCATGGCATTTTTCTTACAAGTACTGTAGAGGTGGTGTGGCGTTGCGTTTTTATATGTATGTTTCCTATGTATTTTTATTTATCCAATTTTGAAAAAAATGGTACAAATGAATGGAACATAAGTTTGGAACAAGTATTGGTTGGTTGGTTGGTTGCGTACCATGGAACTCGTAGCTCTCTTGAGTGAAATCATAAACATGTACCACTTTGTCAGCATGGAGCAACAACGAGTATCAACACGGAGTTTAAAAATATGAACAACAAGAAAAACAACTGTTTCAGTCGACCTTGGCTCTGCCAAATACAGCGTGAATAAAAACTGAGTCATTCATTGAAATTAGTTCCCGGAGACAAATCAAATCGCTTTCCAACTCGTACACGAGGAGCCACAATAAAAACCTGTATGAGAGATAAAGTTTTTTTCCCCATAGAAAAAAAAACTCACTTTGCCATGATTATGCTGCGCTATTACAACGGGTTTTAAGCACGTTTTGTTTTTGCGCTACGCTGATTTCCCTATTTTTTAACTCAATCACTTGCTTCTCATTCCTAAACTCAGTCGCACATTTTCCGTAATCAACGAGAGAGGAGCTGAAGTGCCGCGTGCATTATTATCACCATCATTGTCGCCAACGTTGTCGTAACGCAAATAAACTTCATTTCCTCAATCTCCTGCGCTTTATGAACCCGAGCGGAGGAATGCCAAGCCATGTCGGGTTACTGTGCTGTCGCTTTACAGTACAATTCCCTGTGAGCAGTCGTCACCGCCGCAAACACATTATCATCATCAGCAGCAGCAAGAGGGAAATACTCCTTTTTAACAGAATGTCACCCGTAATCGCCTCATCATGAGCACCATACATAACATCATCATCTCGTAATAATTTGCTTCCTGATTTCTCATGGCTAAAAAGTTTGCGATAAGCTAATTTTCCACACTTCATCCCCGAATTCCATTTCATTGCCGAGCGTTGTAACCACCTTAAAACTTTTTCGGGTTTGTCAACTCAATTAGCATGGTTAATAACGACTGAAGCTATTGAATACGGAAGGACGACCGTCAGCTCAAATCTTTGAGCGAAAACCAACTTAACGCTGGACAATGAGATTACGGCTCAGTAGAATCGCATCAAGACGGATGAGGCGGGCAACAAATATGTAGCAATCAAATTTACTGGGAAATATCTCCTCTCTCATAATAATTTCCTCATCCACGTGGAATTAGAGAGTGCGGAAAAAACAAGGAAAAATTTCTGGTAAAAAGCAATTACGAACAAAGAAAGGAAAACCAAACGCTTGGAAAGCCACCATCAGCGAGCATGGATGGATACGAGAGCATTCAAAACAAAGCGTCAAATTCCCATCATCCCATGATTATGATTGCGCTAATGGATGAGCAGGAATAGGAAGAGAATTCCTCTCAAATCATTATATAAACAAATAGGAAAAAGTTAGTCAAGCCAAGCCAGTCCTACTCAACGCACACAAACACACCGTTTTTATTTATCACGGTAGTAAAAATAAGACTCACAAAAAAAAAGATAATATGCCACACAGTTAGAGGAAAAAATAAGTATGAGTACGACCAAAGAAGCCTCTCGTCACACCAAACCTAGCCTAGCCAAGCCAAGCCATGTGCTTTTTTTCCTCTGTGTGTGTGTGTGTGATGTGCACAAGTACTTACTATGAAGCGCATGATGTACACAAAGAAAAGAGGTGGTTTGGTGCGGTAGTGCCGTTTTTTCTGTGACCTTGCACTCCAATCCAATCTGCAACTACTCAGCTCTTTGGGCAGACTGGCTGACTGACTTACTTCAAGCGTTCATTATAAAAAAAAGGTTTTCATATGAGAACTACCTCCCAAGCTATTATGTAGCCAGGTCGGAGGAGATCCAGCAAGACTGTAAGCGTAGTAAGTAAGTACATGAACTCTTATTCTTATAAAAGAAGTAAGTATAGTAGTAGTAGTAGTAAACCTTTTTGAAGTTACTTGCCTAGTCTCATATGTCTCATCATCATGCTCTGACCATAGCGAAACGTAGAGGATTTGAGAGCTCCACAGCGATAGATAATAAGACATCTTTTTATATGTAGGTTTTAGTGAATAAATCGCTTCCTGGTTTGGTTCCCTCCGTATCACATCGTATGCAATAGGCTCCTGAGGCATGTTGATTCATCCCATGCAATTCCTCCTTTACCTTTTTCTTCATCATATCATCATACTTGACTCGCTTTTGTTTCATAATGTGCAACCGCACGAATCAATAGTGCCTATGGCACTGCATTGCACACTATAGTCTTGTATTTATACTAATCTTTTTTTGCACTTTTCGTTGCAACCACATGTCTCACTCCCTTCAAAACGCTGAGGCTGAATGAGGAGCTTCGCAAAAATTTTAGGGATTGTTGCAAATAAGCTTATGCAAAAACGTAGGCACAAGAATTCTATGCTGCTTATAGGACTTTGGCAAAAAAAAAAACACAAGTTGATTGAGATCTTTGAAAGAGATGTGCTTGCATGACACAGCCAACCCATTATTGCAATGACACAGATAAAGGAGTGCGTACCACACTGCATGGCTTATCTAGCCCAATTCCTATTGTTTTGACACATTAAAGTGCACTCGCAAGAAATATTGCAGAAGGTGCAAATTTTACATATATTTTCCGGCAAAATCTTTTTTTTCGCAATGTTGTGCTTCGTTGTCGTCATGCTCGTTACTGGTATGGCGTTTCGATACCATAATAAGTACTCATCGAAACGAGCAAGATTATGGGGTTAGAGGATCAAGCAATACATAAGTTATAATGCCTACCGAAACCAATGGAAGATACTGAAATAGCCTCATCATACGGAAGCCTTAACCAAATGAAAATATCGCGGTTTCTACTTTGAAAACAAGGCGAAGTAAATAAGTAAACCGTTTCTAGAGGTCCCATCTCACTCTCCTTTTTTGCCACATTATACGGCATGGATACTTATCTGCAAAAGGCTGAAAACAATGTTGCCTGTAGGAGTTGTGGCCCGATCCTGCTCAACGTGCAGCATGCTGCATGCATGCCATAATAAAAAGTCATTTGTTACTTCCCTCTNCTTATCTGCAAAAGGCTGAAAACAATGTTGCCTGTAGGAGTTGTGGCCCGATCCTGCTCAACGTGCAGCATGCTGCATGCATGCCATAATAAAAAGTCATTTGTTACTTCCCTCTTCCTGGATTCTTGTGGTGGCTCTTTGACGGCTCGCTTGATCGACTGTAACTGACTGCAGCCTATTCACCCTTTTAGTCAAATATGAACTGGAGATTTTATGCATTGTTATGACAATCAAAGCATGTTTTTTGTTATTAACCTAAATAGAATGGGCTGGCTTGCACGCACCACTTTGTAGCCCTCAAACGCTGACAGTTTCTCATGGGTATAATTAAAGGGGAAAATCGTGAATCTTTGATTTAGTACTCCTCTATTTTTACGCAGGGGTGAACCGTAAGATAGTAAGGGAAGATTTATGAAGAGGAATCAAACGGTGGTGGTCGCGAGCAATGAGTAAGTAGTAAATCTTCATAAGAATGATCTCTTACATCTTTCTTAAAGATCGAGCTCCTCATTATGAATGGAAGCAGCCTGATATGAAGCTTGACACTTGAAGAGTGATATTTTTCCAAATCGTCATCATTGAACACAAAAACTAGAGCCATATTAAGCGAAAGCATTCGTGTCCATGTGAGGAGTCAGTCATCGTGTCATCATGGGTGGAATTTAAAAGCAAAACTGCAAACCAGGAAATTGGCATCTCATATTTTTTGCGCCTTAAGCATTGAACAGAGAGTGAGTACAAGAAAGAATTTTGATGTTCAGATATAAGTATATTTTTTTTGCTGGCGACTTGAGACTCCCTCTGCCCAACCAACACAATCAACTAAATACGCTTGAGCTGAGTTTTTTTTCGTTGAGCCATTACCTCAGCGAATTTAATGCGCTTCAACAACAAATACGGAATTCAATTCCAAAGATTATGTGATTGAAACGATGGAGTGAACAACAACAAAAAATAAAAAAAAGTCCACTCCCATATTTTCAATCCATCGATAGAGACAAGGAAGAGTCAAGTAAAATGTGTCTCTGCACAACGTCAACTTAATACGTGATGGGTGAATGGCTACTTAGATGGATGGATGGATCCTCGTGAGTGAGGCGAATCATCATCATCTTCACAACTATCTATGTCTTTCAAACTTTAAACTCAAGATTTCGACGGGACTTACTCAGCTAGTCAATTAGTCAAACCACTATAAAAAAATCAATATGACGAGACCCGTAATATCAAAACAAGAGGAATTGTTTACTCGTGCACTAAAGCAAGTATTTCTGAGCAAACACTTAAGCAAAAGATCAACCCAAGCCTAGAGAGAGTTTTTTTGAGGATGCGTTGCTCAAAATAGCATTATTTGCGCGAGAAAATGTTACAATGATATAAAAACAGAGAAAAATCCAGTGCTTACCTGATCGTTATCACTTATCACTTCCCAGTTTGATTTCTTCAAAACGTGAAGTTAACCACAACAACAGTGACAAAAAAGTTTATTTGCACTGCATCTCACAATCATCCTCGTTTATCACATCCTGGAAAGAAACAAAAAAAAACAACAAAAGGATAAGTAAAAAATGGGAACTTGTACCAGAAAAACACGAATTTTTTTTTATCAAATCTTTTCCTCGTTCTGACTTCTGACATCACTTATGCTAATCTTTCAGCTCATGCTGAAAAAAGGTAAGTCCTCGCTAATACCGTTGTGTCGCCATAAGATCACATTCAGATACATATGTACCTCTTATGAACCGATATTGAAAAACAAAACCATGTGATATTTTCCGGAGAATTGGGAGTACCTTCTCAAAAGTTGACTATTTAAGACGCACGCATTCGTCTTCAACTAAACGTTTCCATTTAAATACATTTTAATGCCCATGCCTGAATTGAATCAGATGTGTGCATGGTGAAAATATTTTGTGCGCAGATCAGCGCGCGAAGCCTTCTGTTTACATACATTCATAATAGCATGTCATCAGAAAAGAAAACATGTCGTGAAGAAAATGAATGCGGTCCATCCATTCAAGAGCACACACTTACTTTCTGCATTGCATTAACATGCAATTAGTCACATATCTGCATACCTTAACGCACAACACAATGAGCAAAACGCAAATGTCAAGTTGAAGGATTTTTGTAGGAAAACGAGCTACAATGCCAATGCTGCCTGGCCATGTGCGTTTGATGCTAAGAAAACTACATTCAGTCAGTAACTGTCGTTCTCTCTCTCGTGAAAAGTTAGTGGTCATGACAGCGCTAACTTTTGATACTGTTGGATTATGCCGAATGGAATAAATAAATACCTTAGGTGTGCTTAAAATGAGAAAATATCTTTTCTTTACCCTCTCCGGCAGATTTTTTATCATTTACAGCGGTTTTTTTGAACGCAGAAAAATCAACAGATTGTCTCATGACTATCGATAATTGAAGAACGATTGATTCTCTTGAGACTTCCGTCGCGCCGTTGGTATGGAATCGCACGTGCTTACAAAACCACTCCAGTTTCCTCACGTTGATTTGTCTTGTCATATCATTGTATCTGATTCTGATTGTCCTCAAGAACATGTGCGGATTTTCCTCTTCTAAGAACTTTCATTTGAGCAACAATGTTCCAAATTTTGAATAGGGCTCTTGTTTAAGCTCATTTTTTAATCACCACCGAATCGCCAACGCACTGCAATTCACGACCTAAAAATAGTCTTCTTCGCCATTCCATTAGCTGATTGTAATTGTAATCGAGTAAATTTTACTCATTGATGAAATGTTAAAATCGGGTGATGTGAAGATAAATGGCTGGAGCTATAAAAAAAACTATTCAGAAGAGGGTCTAATTTTGCACATGGTGGGTAAATAGTTTCCGTTGCACTGGAATAATTCAAAAAATAGTGGCTCATCTGCCACCATTATGTGTCACTACTACTGCACTTGACTGAAAAACACATATCACGCGTTTCCTTCCACCCATTCGATTCAATCGCTCCGTGAGCATAATGGAGCATAAGCGGAGAGGGGAATTATTCTAATGCTGAATGTCGAGACATTTGAACAGACTGATTGAGCTGAAAATGTTTTTTTTTTAAATTCGACCCTAAAAATTTTTGTTCTTTTATAAAAGTTGAAGTATTATTATTGGCTCTCTCAGCATTATTCTAATTCCTTGGCGTATTTCTTAAAATCCAGAAAATCCGGGCTTCTATGCATTCACATGTATTTTCCAGGGGATGAAGACTGAGAAAAAAAGATTCCGTTCCGTTTCAGAAGGACGTCGGTATAACAACCTTCCCTCGCATTAGCTTATCAACCCATATTTAATGTGTGTGTGTGTGTGTGTGTGCAAGTGGCTATTCAGAGACACAACCGGAGTCATTCTTATTTCGTAATTTCTGTTCCCTTCCTCTAAAAAAATGAAGCTTAAAAAATAGAGAACCGACCCATCCATTCCCACAGGCGCATTACCCATGCCCATTATTATTACTTCACATATGCTGAGGAAAATGGAGCAGTGGATGGATGCATGGCATTCACACACATGCACAGAGAGATCGTCCTTTGAAGAAAATATCTTATTATTAAAGAAGGGTAAAAAAAGGTCCACTTAAAAAAATGTGCATTTTCAAGATGGAAATGGAATGGAAGAATGTGAGCATTTCATCATCATCAGAGGCGGCGGTGGTGGTGGTGGTGGTATTGAATGAATACAAAAGATTAAAAACTGATCCTCTTTCCTTTCTTCCTTCAATTCCCTTTCTGCTTTTTTTTCGGGGGTTTGTTGTCAAATTATGAGGCAGGCAGTGTTCGTGATCATGGAGAAGCAGTCGGAGAAGAAGAAGTACCTAGCAAGTTCACTTCATGGTATTATGATGAGGATGACGACTTGGCCCTTCTCCACATTTCCTGGAAGGATTCCTATATCTTCAAATACATTTTCACTTCTTCTTCTACTCCTTTGCAGTAGGTGTAGGGAAATACAAAAAACGTGAATTTTGAAGTATTTTTTAATACTTCACTTCCCCCTCAAAGAAGAAACCTTTGATACGATACAGAAATAGTACCTTCATTCTGGTAGTCATGGAATTGGATTGAATGCATTGGTGAGACATTCGTGAGCTGCTCTATAAAAAAGGGTCGTCAGAGTTGGTGGTGGTGGTGGTGGCGATCATATTATGCCTTTCTATTCAAGGTTGGCATGGCGTCGGCGACCCTTTCTTTGTTCCTAAATATCCCCAGCATGGAAAGATGATGATATTTATTTGGTAGCCAATATGCATGATTCAAATGTTACTGAGGATGGAATGAGTAAGGTGGGAGAAACCTGTAAGAATACATCTTTCCAGATTCATTTTCAAGGCTGAAAAATACTTGTGAATCGAAGCTCATGATTTTCATTTCACCCTCGTTATTTTCCCTTTTCCATTCCCTGGAAAAAGTCTTCAATATTTTGTCCTTTTTTTACACAAAGAGCACAGTAAGCCACTATGGTGATGACTACTACGTGGGAGCGTTATTATTACTTATTGTTACTCCGTGTACAATCTCTGACCAAACTCATTCATCACCCCGTGTTGCATTGCACTGCTATGTGATGGTATTGTCCGGAGATGAATGCGTCTTGAAAGGCCACAAAAATCCAGTAGCCTCATAATGACAGCAATAATCATGGATACGGTACTTCACACAGCAAACTTGAAGACGGGGAGCCTAAACCAGATAAAATGCTTTTTTGTGTGAAACCGATGCACAAGGTATGTAAAAATTCTTTAGTGATAAGGAAACCCAGCGTGCTCTAAGTTCAGGAGAGCAGAGCAGCCCAACATTTTTCCAGTAGTTTCAGTACACTGCGTACTTCGGAATGCAGAGTTTTCAAACATGAAAAATTTGAATGATTTTCAGCCAATTGGGCAAACTAAAACCCACTCGGTGGCCAATTAGATATACTCATAGGACTATCCAAATCATGGAGTGGGCATGATTTCAGTTAAACTACAAAATTTCCATTCGATGACATATTTGGTTCAGGAAGTCAGTGCGATAAAATGCGATAACTCTACATCAGCAAACAAACCACGCTAAGAATACAAAAATGGAAAAAAAGTCAGGATGTGAATCCAATAAGATCAAATACAAAACAACGTTATCGCATGTACATTAGTCTTCCAGGATTAAGTTTATTCAGTCATATCAAAATCAAATCGCAATATCTTGTTTAGCTTGAACCAATGATGTGAAGCAGCTTTTCATGTGCAAATTGCGCATCAGTGAAAAGACTTAGAAGCGCGGAATGATTTTGCACCGAAGGAAAATCTATTGAGCAATGTGCATATGTGCTGCCATCCATTCTTCCTCCCAACCTTCCCTCTCCGGATTATTTTTAAGAACAGGAAGGAATGCTTGATTGATTTCAGTAGTTCGCATTGATTTACACCTATGCTTCTTTTACCCAATTTAACTCATGAATTTAGAGGATAAGATACGCTAGACGGTATCATTCAACTAAGATTTTGACCAGTTGATACAATATTTATTCTATCTGTAATAGATCACAAAAACTACAGTTTTTTAGTTAATACTGGATTTCAGTATAAGTTTCAGTTGTTTCATTTTTGCTGTCAATAAACTCTATTAAATGGTAATAAAAAAACAGAGAACGCTCTTTAGTCTTATGTCTACTCAATTAACCTTTCTCAAGTCATTCAAGCCTGGAAGGATTGTGAGGTAGTAGCAGACACACGAAGAACCGTTTCATGTCCGGATATTTCCAGACAAAACCGAAACTTGACCTGAATATGTGCTGGGACAAGACTAATGCAAATTTTCTTGAAAATAAATCCACCCCGCATAAAATCTGCATTCTTACACATCCTCATTATTCAAGAGGCATAATTCCTCATGCGTTTGACACAAGGAAGCTGTTTTTACATGAAATTCCTCATTTCAAAAAAAATTAAGCGCATTGATTAAAGTTGCCAAAATACAGTACCAAGTAAGTATCTCCATTGAGAAACTTTATATCATTCAGATGAAAACCAGTTTTTAAGAAAAACTCGCCATCCCATCGCATCATCCGTATTCCCACACCATAATCGCGATCCTGATGATGATGATCAGGTAACTGCATATGCTCATACAATGAAGCTGCTAGCTCTGCAATGCATTTTTCTACATTTTTTGCTATTACAGAAAAACCAGTAAACAGCAGCAGAAGCAGAAGTCGAGTTTTTCTTCCTTTTTACCGCAACTTTTTTGCCTAACTGCATTCTTTCAACCGCTTCTTTAACCTTAGCACTGCTACTCCTTCTGAAGAAAAAAAAAATCCTGTCATTTGCATGCTTTTTTAGGGAAGCGCAAGGCAACCACTTGTTGTACGTGCTAGTAGATAACTTCAACGACGGAGCACTAGCTCGATCCTTTGGCTCATGAAGTGTGAGACTAGAACAGGGATGCGAAATAATCGTTGTAGTAATAATAATCATAATAATGAACAACTGTTATGCAACAATTGCCAAAGCATTACATTGCATCCCCTCGGTTTTCAAGAATAAATTCAGGATTTCGTAGGACCACTTAAAGTGATAAAAGACTTCTATGCAACTATAACTTCATACACCGACGAAATCCTCTTTCGACTTTGTTTCTCCTTCTCCACAACCCGAGAAAATGTTGGTGGTGGTGTCGATGAATAAAAATTGGCAAGGCACTTGATACTGCTGAACTAATACCTTTTGTATTATTTTTTCTTCTTCATTTTGGCACGTCAAGCAGGCATGCTGGCCTGGCCTCACCTTCCTGTTCTTCGTCTCATCATCATCATCATCAACATCGTCATGACCAGCATTACTTTTTGAACTCCCTCCCTCCCTCCCTCTTCATTTCGCGTATTTTTTTCATTTTGGCAACTATATCTTCAGTAAAAAAAATGTTTTAGTCACTTACTCGCACATCTTCAGGTATACCTTGTGTTCTTCATTCGCAAAAAAATGGCAGAATAGTAAGTTTCTTTCCTTCGGAGGTAAGTATCTATCTATCTCACTGATAAAACAGGTTGGCGGGTTGAAATGAAACGGAACTTTTTTTCGAATGTTTTTCCTTATTGATCAATTGCTCTCTACTTGGAAATTATAACTGCATCCATCACCATGCCCAAGATATTGGGCATGATAGGGGAAAACGGAACATTTTATCTGACTTACTCGATATCATGTTCTATTGCAAATAATGTATGTAGATGACCGCTGATTTGAAGGTTAGTTTTTCACACATCCTTAATCCAAAACCAAATACCGGGAGCTGCTTTATCAAGTGTTTTTTCTTAAATTTTTTAAAGAAAATTACGTAGCAACGTATGCGACTCCTTTGTATAGAGCTCCGAACATACATATTTTTTCCGAATAGCTTCGATTATTATTTACCACAGAAAAAATTCCCAGCATTAGGATTAAGATCCGCTGCTAAGGAGGAAGGGAAGCCAGAGGAGAAGGGAGGATTCTAAAATGGTGGACATCCATCCATTTAAAAATGCATTCAACTGTCAGCCTCAAACTCATGTTTTTTTTTCTTAAGTTTCTCACAGGAAATAATAGTTACGCTGGTGAAGCACCGTGCCGTATCCAGAGGGTGGAAAGGAGGAAAACTTGTAACAAAATAAGGTTCGGAGAAAAAGATGAAGGATTCTGAAGGAGCAGACAGGAAGAGCACTTCCTCTTGCTGCCTTGTTTTTTTTCTCTCTCTCCGCCGTAGGAGTCGTGGTTCGTCAAGTGCATGAAATTTCAAATGATATGGGACTTTTTTCAACAAAAATAAGTTACTAAGGGTTGGGACGATGATGAGGCATGCATCAGAGTATAACATTAAGCAACCCATCCAACTCATATACACTCTTAAGATGGTTGGTTCACTTCAGAATTTTTTTTCAGTGCTGCTCCAGTCACCTGCGTGTTTTTTATGCTCCTGTTCCCTTCAGTTTTTTTATTCAACATTAAGTATGATGTGGTTCGTGCACTTCGTCGTAGGGGCAAAATCCAAAAAGGATGCTTACATGGCGATTTCAAGAAATGCCTGAACTGCATTGGCTACACTCAACCGCTGCTAATTTCCGTCCGTCTTTAATTTTTTTTTCTCGTGCTCTCCCCCTCCATCCACTCCACTCCAATTTCTTATTTACTCGCCACCACATACTTCCGAGACGAGTTTCTAAGACAGTATGGATATGGTTGAAGAGCTCCAATGTGAGAGATAATGATTGGGCTGGTATGATGTAACAACAACATCCTATACATATTATAGACTCAATTCCTATTTTTTTCTTCTTCGTGGTCCTTTCGTCGTCAACAAAACCGCTGAGCAATTATTAATATCGAGTAAGCAGGCTGCGTGTTTGTGCCCTGAACGAAAATGCGGACAATGAAAAATTTAAAGTTTAATGAAGCGCATTTTCCACTCGCTCATCGCCATATTCGCTGGTTGGTTTGCAAATGAAGTAATTATACCAAAAACCCAAGCCAAAATAAACCATTGCTTATGAAGGGTTGGATATTGCGATATCCAGTTTGATTCTTGGTTAGAGAAACGAGGACTTTTGGCGATTATAGGAGTAATGCAGACACACTCACGGTGTCAGTGGTGAAGACTTACGAAATCATGAGCGTAGCATTTTCATTTCTACTAAGACAGCAACCGACCGTATAATTCCAACACATTTGCTCTAATTTCCTGGGGAAACGGAACAACTATTGCTTAATATTTTTCTTTACGTTTTTGTGCTTTTTATTGCCTCACCTCCTCCTCGCTGTATTTTTGATAACATTAAGCAATAACCGGCGAGCAACTTCCCAGCCAGCTAAAAAACGAAACGGAAATTCTACATTACTCCCATCTCACCAAACTGGTATGTTAAAGCATTTCTCTAAAAATGCCACAATTTAATGATAAACATGATAGGAGAAGACCACAAAAATCAAAGTTATTTTAGAAGTATTCACGACCCTGAATAGATGCATGCACAGCACTATTTTTAAAAAAGCAAGTCCTTGTAGGTCCACAATCCGATTTTCCCGAGATGACTGAATTCTTTCTTGTTTTGGATTGAAAGACCAGCGTTGATCTCGTTGGAATGGAAGATACTTATCTATCCATCCTTCCATCCACTGCTCGAAATTGTTGCTTTGAAATGGTATCGCATGGCATCATCATCATTTCCTACAAAATGAATGTACATGTGAGGCTTCTTTTAGGCGAAATATGATAATCGCCCTAATTTTAATTTCATCGAGTTCCTCCAACTGATGATGGGTAATTATTTTGATAGCGCCCACAAGAACGGCCGCATTCGATGGGGATTCATTGCTTATTTAAGTGTTTACTTTTTCGCTTCTGATTATTAATAGAGCGAGCAATAAGAAAGAAGCACTCAAAGTTATCATCATCGCCCCTCTAAGTAGGGTGGAAGGAAGGGAGGCATGCGTGCATGCAGGAATTCTTGTAATTGGTGGTAAGTAATCGCATGCTCGATTCACACTGCAGGATTTATGCAATTTAATTGCTACTCGAGTGTGTAATTCAATTCACGTGAGCAACGATACTTGCACCGCGTTGCATTGTATTTATTGCATACAACAAGTAAATATCTTGCCGTGATAACCACTTATGGATCAAACAACCTACATACTTATTTTCTAAACGATTCTTGCTGTTATTGCTATTACACACAATTCTTGTGCAAAGCCATTGTTACAAGATTCCTCTGGGAAGGGAACTCTGAAAAAAAGTGGCAGAGGCCTATTTGCTAAATGGCGGCA
>JAHZNH010000998.1:0-10039 GCA_027744355.1 Tyrannoseira gladiata
CATTCATACATTACGATATAGCCGAAGTGATATAATTTTATCGATACGTAAAACAACTTTAATATTCGCATCAAAGATAAGAGACATGGGGGAATGAAAAACAAGGATCAAATTCATTCTTAGTACCTGGCAAGTTTGGCAAGCAATCAGGCACATCAATATCTGGTATTTCTATCGCTGAAGGATTATAATAGAAATCATCTTGAGCAGTCTTCATTTCGGACCCATCTTCGCGTTCAGAAGCAACTGTGGGACAAACATCCCCTTGAACTTCCTCGCCCTTTCTAGCTGGTTTTATCAATCCAAAGTTTCTATCTTGTATCGATCTCTCAGTCATTTTATAGTTCTGGTACCTGTATGTCAGAATTTCATATTACATATTTAAAACAATGAAGGAATATATACATACTATAATATTTAATATAGCACATTAATTTGTGTCAATATTTCTATCCTGCTTTTAGAAAAGATGAACTCACGGATTGTCAATAGAGTTAAACAGAAAGAACGAGTCCATATTGTTAACGGTTGAAGGTGGTTTCCCTAATCCAACTTCCGTGACGCTATCCAACTCTGTCAGGTCTCCAACCTTAGGCTCCAACACATGAAAGATTGACAACAAATCATTGGGATGCTTGATGGCAGTATCGTGCCTAAATGGTCTGTTGTTTGCGACTTCTATCATTGGCATTTTCATCCCCTCCAAACATTGCAGGAACCGGGACATTTTTAGCAATCAAGGCTGGAAGTGCCAATTCTTGCAACGTTCCTCCAAAGTTATCGCCATCGCCCTGCCCTCCAGTAGTGGTATCGCACGGATATTTTGCAGGAGATAAAATTCGAATGGCCCTTTGTGCACCTTTGAGAGCCGACACTTGCTCGGACGCCGCATTAATCCTTGTAGACAATGATTCAACATGCCTTTTGTTCGCGTTCAATCTCGAACGAATCGTCGAAAATATCTCATCACTGATTGCATGTAAATGGTCCAAAGCTCCAACGATCTCCCTAATAGCTTCATCACGGTTGCAGGTTTGTGGAATCAATCTGATGTCATACTTTTTTCCACCTTCGACAAGCATGTTTAGCTAACAATATACTCCTTGTTGCAAATACATATTTTTAAGCAGTGCACTTCATTTTATCTTCATTTCAACTTGAATTATACGTATTATTGGCTTTGCACAAAAATATACATCAAAAGTCTACTGTAATTCATAAAACCAAGAACTACCTGTTGTAATCATCCATAGACTAGTCACGTGTTTTTTTCAAAAACTTCATAAAGTTATAAATAATAATAATTACAATCGTCTAATACGTAAAGAAATAAATTCTTACGAGCAGGTAAATCAATGAATCAGCAAATCAATCAATGACTGAATGCTAATAAAAATTACGTAATTTTTTAGTAGCCTAACTGGTTAATCAAAAGAGAAGTGTAATAACTGAAACATGCATTTACACTGACTGGGGCCTGGAATGATTTGCACTCAAAGTAAAAACCTTGAACGTTTTTATAATTTTTCGACCTTAGCTATAATCTCTATAGTTGATCCGATGATCTATTTCATATTTATTGTTGGCACTTGATTTAATAGTGTAGAAGGCAAGACATTAGATAGATTCAAATTGAAATGCCTTTCAGGCGAATACGAGAGAGAAAGAAGAAAAACATGCATGAGCCAAAAGAGCTGCTGGACGTGGAAAAATGAACGAAACAAAAGCAGGCAGAGTAGGCAAACAATATTTTGTTTGGGGGAAACATATGTAGTATACGAAATGCAACGCAGTTTGTTTTTCTCTTGTCTCATACTCAATTCGGATCTGAAATCTGAATTGTTTCATCCATTTGCACTTTAAAACTATGAAATGTAATAATTATATTGTAAAGCCTTGCGTGTAAAAGAATTCATTCATAAAAATCTTTATAGGCATATTAAATACCAGATTCATTTTAGTGTGCGTGGAAAATACCCTTTAGTGAACCTTGGTTCTTCCGAATCCGTCCGGAGCTATCGTGGCGAAGAATAAATAACGTAATAATTGCCAAGCCTTGCACAGGTAAGGTTTATTTTCAATTGAATATTTAACTTTGACCCCCTGATTTTTTCAATCGTTCCCGTTTTTGCAAAATGGTTCATAATACCCAGTCGAAGTCGAGAAAAATTAATTAATACCGAAATTCTGCAATCTTGCAAAAGTTGATGGAACGGTTTCATTGAAATATTGCGAGCAAGTTGTGAAGGCATTGATCAGTTCTTTCTGGCTGAATAACCTGGCACAATCACCATTTACTTAGGTACAATCGATATTTTATTGATTTGTTATCACATATCATCTAGATTCCCTCTTAGACCCGACAATTATGACAACTCGATGAAGTTAACATTTTTTGATAATGAATGAATGACATGTGACATGCATGATCCTCCGGGAATCAGCCATTAATTTTCAATTCGCTGACTTTAACCGGCAAATGCAGTGTTAAGAATAAATATGAGACTGTTCTAAAAGGTACAGAATTAATTGCAAGATGCTACGGATGAAGTTATTTAAATAGTGTGTCGGGAGAAAACTTAGCAATGGAATACAGCAGTTTCAAAAAAAATCTGTATTTTATAGTTGAACCTATTATTATTACTTGGTCCTGGGCATGAATCATAATACCCCATTAGATAAAGTATGACCAATTTTTAGGAGTTGGTTGATCATTTTAGTTTTTTTTTCGTATGAATGAAAACTAAACTTGTCCGTCATTGGTTAGATTTACAGGTATGTATCAAGCAGGCTCGCAAGCAAACTTCGTTTCATGGCTAAAAGTAGGAGTAGGAAATCAGGTGCGGATGAGTCATCCTAATAGACTCGAGTGGATCGCACGATCTCTTTGTCTTATGAGGTTATGGGCTAAGCTTATGCTAGATTTGCCTCGTTTGAAGATCAAAATATTCGCATTTATCCATCAAAGCTACAAAACATTCACCTGCTGCTTAATTTGTTCCTGGCCTTCATTGAAAGCATCCCTTAAAAAAATTCGTATATGGCAGCACGCGACATTCATACTTATGAGTTTCATGCTAAAAGAGATAGATATATAGTAACTGCAATTAACATTTGCATTCATAAGTATACCCCCAAATCAGACAGTCACTCAAAAAAGATTCAAAGTTTCGCCTAAGTAAATTGAGATGACTCATCCAATTCTTTATTTTTCCACATAGAAATAACCTTACACTAGTGCAAAAGTCAGAGAAGCGCAGCGGTGAAGGCAATCTTACTTAAACTTTTCTTTTAAAGCACTAAATGCTACTCGGTAGCAGCGCTAAAACGTTTTCCTTCCCCAAGTGGATGACTCTTCCATGCTGGTGTAGCGTTCAAGCAATAAGCATTACCATCGTCCTGCTTATATATGGACAACTTATTTTTTAGTAGCAGTAAATATTATTTTTTATACATGAGCTCTCACTTGTCTCCTCACTCGTATAAAAATACGTGTCGTAGATTCTTGCTCGCCTTGGTGGTAAGCGTTAGAGTGTATGTGCATCGTCATATTTTTATGAACGAACGAACGTATTTATCTCCTGATATGACTCGTGAGAAAAATAACGGCTAGTCTACGTTGCAGAATTTTATATTTACCTGGTCATCGTTATTATTTGTAATCACTGGCAATCCTGTACGTGTACTGTGTACAATGGACCATCAATATTGTTCTTCATAGCAAACTTGTGTGAAATATTATTTGTTGTACTTTGTTAATGTGGGACAAGAGTTTACTCTCTTCTTTGCGCTCCTCGTTTTTTGAGTGACGAAAAGTTTTCCCAGCGTTATATAAAAAACGTTCAGCAACTTGGATTTGTGCGTAAGTTGATCCTTCTCCATTGCACTTGATACATCTAGAACAATGATTTGCAGTTTTAGAGGCTGATGACATAGGGTCTAGTTCGTTTTTCTTCCTTCCGTTCTTACACCGATTTCGTTGTGTTTGTGACCAAGCATTTTTTCCGAGGTATATAATCATTCTTCAACTCACGCACTTTTATTCATTTCTGTTCGAAACTTTGATTGTTTCACATTCAGTACCACTGTGTCTCTTGTCACTCCTGTGTCGTTTTAAAAGTCGATTCTGAACCGTTTCCGTTGCTAAAGATAAAGAGTGAAACCTTCCCTTTTTTGAAGAAATACCTGCATACAAACTGATTTTCTCAAAATTCAGCAAAATCTCTCATTGACCTATTCCAAACGTTAATCACTAAAATAAACATCCGTTGTATCGAAAGGTTAACGTTGTCACCGAAAATGGATTTTGGAATTTTTGGATTTACTCCCGACCAAGTGGATCAGTTCCGTGCTTTCCTTGCGTCCCAGCAAGGACAAGGAGCTGCTGCTGCTGCCGCGGGACAGGCCAATCAACAACAGCAGCAACAACCAACTAACCCCGGTAATGAGGGTAACGGTCCCTCTGGAGACGGTCAACAATCCCAGGGGCCCGTTTTCATGCATAACATGCAACACGCTGGAGTAGTTTGCGACGTCTGTGACACTGAAATACGTGGATTCCGTTACAAGTGTGCTCAGTGTCCTGATTTTGATTTATGCTCCAAGTGCGAGCACCAAGGACATCATGCCGGGCACATTATGCTGAGGATTTCTTTCCCAGAACAAGCTCGTGATGCTATTCGCGTAAGTAAATAAAATATTTCATGCTGAAACAAATCTTAATAACACATATTTAATTAAATCGAATGTATGATTTTTCTATGAGCAGAAATATTTGAGCAACGCGGTCAACTCTTGCCCCCCGTCTCCACCTACACCAGGGCGTCACGGACCACATCATCCTCATCATCATCGCGGTGGTCATGGTTTGGAAGATCATCCACTCTTTGGTCGCAGGGGTCACTGCCATCGTCGTAGTCATCATGGCGAGGATTCAGAGAGACCCTCAACAGCTCCTGGCGCAGCTCCTGCTGGTGCCGGTCTTGGTAAGAATAAAAATAAAGATAAATTGCATAAAAGAGCAGGCTCCATCGGACGCCTCAGGCACTCATCAATTGAAAAAAGTACGTGATTTATTTTATACAGAAATAAAATAGATTCGTAGTTTGAATGGACATACTTAGTGTAACATAGAATATCCGTTCGTATTATATGTTGAATTTTGATTTCCAACTGTGGCTTACTATCTTTTTCCAGTTTTCAATTATATATTGATTAAAATCTTCATATTTTTTACCTAATTTTCTATTTTAGGATGTCCTTACACAATGGGAAAGAAAGAATTCAAAAAATGGAGTAAGTGGATGAAGAGGGCGGCCCAACATCAACATCGTTCTGCAGAAGCGTATGCCAGAGCTGCTGCAGCATCTGGAAATGGAAATGCTCCCGCTGGAAGCGATTCTGAACCAGAGCCTCCTATGGACTTTTCTGCTGTAGCTTCGCAGATTCAGGAATTTCTAAATTATTGGGGTACGTGATTTTCTTTCATTACAATATTTTTTTCATTTGAATTACTGAATTTGAAGCTTTACTTAAAAGAATGTCTCTGTAAATCTAACAACAGGAGTTCCAGTGGATGTCGTAGAATTATACGACCAGTTTGGCAATCGTGGACAACCAAGGTCTGGTGAGAATCAGCAAACCCAAGCTGATGGAAACGCTAATGCCACCGGCACATCTGAACAGAACCAGACATCTGCCGCCAACGCCAACGGAGATGAAAATATCAGTGGCACCAACATTAACTCTGGAACCCAGCAGGAACAACCCGCCAATCCAGCTGCGGCAGCAGCCGCCGCAACTACCATCACGGCGAACATGGAGCAAATGAGAATCAACGAAGATCAAAATAATGGGTCAGCTCCACGTGGCGACGAAACCTTATTAATGGACATGGATGCCGAGAATTCAGGCTGGACTATTTTGAACGACGTAAGTAATCTTTATTAAAATGGCTGCAACTTTAAATATTTTGATTACAAGGCCAATTAGATAATTTTTTGTTCATTTTAATATTTAATAGTCTCGCGAGAACACCCCAGGAAATGGCTCTACTGAAGGACAACAACAACAGAATGGAGCTGCTCCGACCGCTCCTCCTCAAGAGAATGTTCCTCAATCCAATCCATCCCCAAGTACTAGCATGAACTCTGACAATGGCAACCAGAGCTCGGGTACTCCTTTTGCTTCTGCTGGAAGCTCGACTCCCAATGGGAATAATGGAAATAGCGCTGCATCAGTACCAGGATTTCCAAAAGTAGCTCCACCACCAACGGCTCCGTCTTATCCTGCTGGACTTCCTGGAGTTCCATTGTATCCTGTTTTGAACCCTCCTCAAATTCAACAGATTTTGCAAGGAGTTAGCAGCGCCGTAAATTCAGTGGTCCGAAGCATTCCAATTGTGTCTGATCCAAGAGGACCTTTAGGAACTAACGNACAGATTTTGCAAGGAGTTAGCAGCGCCGTAAATTCAGTGGTCCGAAGCATTCCAATTGTGTCTGATCCAAGAGGACCTTTAGGAACTAACGTGACGAATGCTACTACAGGACAGGTCCCATCCCCCAATCCTGCGGCGGCTCCGACGACAGAGGGGCCTGTTGAATTGGATGCTGCTTCTATGAGAACATTGAACCAGTTGCTTGCCATGGGATTTTCCAACGAAGGTGGTTATTTGACTCGTCTTGTTGTTGCAAAGAAAGGGAACCTCGAAGCGGTTTTGAGTTCCTTGTTCCCAAACTAAATTTTGATTGAGGAATATGAAAAAGCAGGAGTGTGTGTTGAAAACTAAGATACCTAATAAATGTTACACTATTATATACTTCAGGACGTTTTTTGAAAATTCCTTTTAGTGGTAGGTAATTATATAGTTTAAGTTTGAATATATGATGTCAATTTGTTGATGACGATCTCGCATCGTCGTCTTTAGATAGATGAGCATTTCATTTATGTGATTACAAATAGGTACAATGGCGTAAGTTCCGCATGAAGTTTTTGATTTATTATAATTATTTCAATATTTTTATGGGTAAAACTGAATTTGTAAAAAGCAAAACATTTTCGCATCGAGCAATTCGGTTTATGTAATAGTCGATATCGATTTATCACGGTTAAACTATCTTCGTAAGTGCTACTTGCAGGATGACGGGTGAATTCTTTAACCTACGAATAAGCACTTAATAATGTCTCAATCATTAATACTTGTAAATACAATATGATGTTCTCATTCGCATTTGCGACAAAAATAGAAGAAAAAAAACTAATAAAATCCTTTAAAATCCATTCCTTAAGTTTTTCACCTTATTAATCAAACTTGTAATAATTCATATTGATCATCATTAACTCAAAAAGAGACATAGGGGCTTATCCCTACTTTGGGCATGCTATCTATGATGAATGATGACCTACTTACCTTCACCTTCAGATCTATCATTACTCTACCTATGAGTCATTTGCCCTCTATATTAAAATCCATTCCTTAAGTTTTTTACCTTATTAATCAAACTTGTAATAATTCATATTGATCATCATCAACTCAAAAAGAGACATAGGGGCTTATCCCTACTTTGGGCATGCTATCTATCATGAATGATGACCTATTTACCTTCACCTTCAGATCTATCATTACTCACTCACATATGAGTCATTTGCCCTCTATAGCTTTAACATTATCATCCACTTGATTGTGGTTACATAAAGCACAAAAGCTCGCTAGATGATAAGCTCATTCATACACGTTACAATCACGAGGCACGGTACATTGCATTGTTGTTCCTTTGTAGCGATTTGCTCCTGCGTCGTCTCTTCTATACGTAATGTTACAGACAGTTGCCGAACAATACCTAATTATTTTTAGTATGAGTACTTATTTCCTTTATTGAAAAAACTTTACAATTTCGGCAACAGCGCCAGCATAAAAGGGCTCGTTATTAATGAGTATTTCCTTTATTAAAAAAAATTTACAATTTCGGCAACAGCGCCAGCATACAAGGGCTCGTTATTATATTGTTACGCAATGAAGCAAAATCATCAAGACAGCCTCCGCATTCATTCATACGCATGCCCTCAAAACATAACCATGCATTTTTGACACATGTGCGCACAGGTCCCCTTTCTCTCGTCGAACTATTCAGGCGTTATGATTGTTTTTTACCTATTTGAAATGAAAGGGAATATGGGTGAATGCAGCACATATTTTTTATCCATTTGCTATATGGATAAAAAAATCATGTAGACCTGTGAGATGTCTGCTCTTCTTTCGACACAAGGTATGTCTCTCGGTAATATCACACGATGAGATGATAATAATATAATGCCCTATGTAAAGTTTTAAAGGGCCATCGTATTGGAGGCCAAGGAATGATTCGACTGTGATGACATCCTAATAACGCACCCCCAGTCACAGTTTCGCAAACATCAAGACAACTTTACATGTTTTGGAGTGGTAAATCAAACTATGTAGCAAGTAGCTTTTTGCTATGCAGGAACTCATTACTACTGTGTTGTTGACCCGGGCATCAGATAAACCAAAATTTGAACAAAATGTCCCCAGAAAAAAATAAACCTTCCGTGATTTTCCAGATCTTGGAAATCGTGTTGGCCGTTCTAGCTCTTTTGATATTTGTTTGTATCGTATTGCCCTCCATCGCTGTGGCTTTTGTTCCAGTGCAGCTTTACCGATGGACACTTATCCTATACGTTAAGCTATTTCGATTTGTATCGTATTGCCCTCCATCGCTGTGGCTTTTGTTCCAGTGCAGCTTTACCGATGGATACTTATCCTATACGTTAAGCTATTTCGAAAAGATATCGTCCGGATAATGGCTGGAAAAAATCCTGTTTTAGCAATTGACGACATTAACAACCGTCCCTTGTGCACAATAGTGGGATACGGAGCTTTTGAAGGCGCTCAAGTGGAGCACATGATTCAAGTGACAAGAAACTGTGTGGAGGAGTTTATTCCTGGAACCGACCAATTGCTCCATCCTGAGACTCATCAGTATTACGAAGAATGGATGGGATATATTTGGTGGAAGTGGGAAAAGGACTGGAAATTAGAAGAGCATGTCTTGATATGGGATGATGGTAAAGATCCTGAACATCCAGTACTGGAAAAAGATCTCATGAATATTGTCGCCATCCTCGAAGCAAAGCCATTCAAACGTGGGAGAAGTCCGTGGGAGGTGGTCATTGTAAAAAACGTACTCTTGAATAATGTTCGAAATCCAGAAATCCCAAAAAATCGCTATTTTCTATCGGGTATTAACTCAGACAGGAATTATTGTAAAACTTTTAAGCTTGCAAAGTGATTCGTACTTGTAATCGCACTTATTTAAATAATTCATGAATTCTTTTTGCAGTTCCATCATGGACTGGCCGACGGAGTAACGGCTCTTCAACTGTTTTTGAAATGCGTTCTTGCTAACTCCGTTGATATTATCCCGAAACCAGTATTTGTTGAAAGGAATGCTATCGAGAAGCGACTGTACAAACTCGCCGCAATCCTCCAGCTCCCTTATCAATTCGTGAAGCAAGGTGTGTGCGCTCTGGACTTCAACGAGTGGCACTTACCGGAACGGAAACTGACCCGTATTATTTACAAAGGATGGACGCGGAGAATACCAACAGCGCTAATTAAGGAAATCAAAAATAGGTGATTAACAATATGTATTCTGCAATTTCTGATAAAACCTTATTCGTTTTTAGCGTAAGTTTAACGTGGGTAAGAAACTGGCCATTTTAAAGCATCATTTTTCTCTGATGATTAAAGATGAAAACTTTGAAGGCTTGTAATTGAAACGGGAATTTTGGGAATAAACGTGGGATCCAATCAAATTAAGAAAGCGACTGATGAACTCCTTTAACAAAATTAATACCTGTTTCGTTTTTCTGGATTCCTGTAGCTTGGGCGTTGGATTCACTTCAGTTTTAGTGTCAGTTGTATCTGGAGCACTGAGGAAAATGATGATAAGGCACAACGTAAAAGTCCCAAATAATATGACAGCTATAGTTCCATTACCGTGGCCAAAACATCCCAAGAAAT
>JAHZNH010000999.1:0-10374 GCA_027744355.1 Tyrannoseira gladiata
TTGTTTTTCCCCATCCACGGGACTCTGGCCTGTCCGCCGGTTGTCTGATGCGGTTTTAATGATGGGTCACCCCATCATTGAGTACATATTCTAGGCACTAACTGTCTGCGTGAGTGAGAAGTGTAGTAGAAGTATTTGCTTTGCTTTGAATGCTTACTGCGTGGGGCACGACCGTCAAAAAGATACCAGTCCAGTCCTCCTAAATTGAAGGTGACAAAGGACACGATAGGATTTTATCAAGTGTTTGTGGTTGCGTGCGTGTTTCCTTGGTCGCAAATAAAGATTCGGTAAGAGATGGTGAAGATGACAATTATGATATGGTTTAGTTCAGCCACCTTCATATTTACTTGACATTGCAATCAAGCAGCTGAAGCAAACCGGATCAGTAAAAAATGCGGATTATTTACGTACCATTTTAACTTCCAAAGTAATAGGTAAATAAGTAATTATTCCTTAGCCGTCAATAGCAGACCTCGAAAAACTTGACATTGACATTGGTGTTCAGTTTGTGTGTGTGAAGTCATCACTACACCATTAGAGAACGCCAGGCCAGGAAACATCTGTCAATAGGATGACATGACAACCACCGCATTCATAATAGCTCCGGACACTCATGCTTAATGCTCGGTAGGTACCCGAATCGGAATCTCTGCAAATCCGAGCTAATCCCTCCCCACAAGTGCGGGAAGGATCGAGTGAGAGCGATGGCATGTGCGTGCTGCTATAAGTAGCCGTGCCACGAATATGAAATGTCGTGCAAGAATATGCGGAATATAATTATTATGCAACAAAAAAATCTCGTTCAATTCAAGTTGGATGAGTCACCACATCATCACAAATCATATATTGTTTCCCGTTGGATAGAGACATGCAGGCAGGAATTACCCGCATCAAGTGCAGCTGGTCTGGTCTTTATTCCCAATTTTAATTTGTCGGACGGTCATTATGCAGGAGTAAGTACTAACTTAATCCTCGTAGGTTTTTTTAACATTCCACGAGTGAGTCATGATGCCATGGAGGAAAATTAAAAAAGGGTTGTTCTTTACGGATGTCATGTCACGCGAAGGTGAGCTCAAAAATACTTACTACAACTTTGAACTTTTTTTCTTACGAGCAATCGGTCAAACTTGAGACATGGGAACTGAATGCTTCATTCGAATTGATTGCCAAAGAAAACTGTTGTGGGATCTTCATCAATTTCCAATGAGGAATCAATGGCATCATGCTTTATACTCAATGACTTCGTTTCATTATTTTACACGATAAATAGGCTGGACTCTGGACTGACTTGATTGATGCCGACGTAAACATGTCAGTTCTGAAGGGAGGCATGTGGTTCCTGTCCTACTCCATTGAATATAGTATTCCCATTGATTCTACCCCACTCTACTTATTTTTAGATCACGCATGCGAATTTTCCCTTCATTTTTTATTCAATTTTGCGCGTGGCTCGAGATCGAATTGAATTCTCTAATTTTGGCTGAGCGGCTGACGTATATTCCATGATTGCATTTGCTCAGTCGCATCCTCCTCCCACTTAAATTATTATTTACTTTTATCCCGTGGCTTCTTCACTGGACTAGGACGTGAATGGAAATCGGATGAACTCATTACTCCATTCCCTGAGAAAATTGAGCGAGTTTTTTCCATAAAAAATATACTGTGATTTTTTCCCTTTTCCTGATTTCTTGTCCCGATTACGCAAAGAAAACACAATGGGATGCGATGCAATGCACTGTATCGAGATTTTTTCCCAGAGATAAGTGCGTATAGCTGGTTGGCTGATTTGGTCGGTTAGTTAGGTTATGTTCATGAGTTGGCTCATTCGGTCCATGTGCTCTTCCCACAATTCCCAGCCACACCAGCCAAAAGGCAAAAAAATGAGGAATTTTTTTCACTCCAGGACCACATTATGAAATATGTTTACTCTCCCTCCCGAGCCATTCTTTTTAATTCATTAGGACTATAGCAGCAGCAACCACCATTGCAATTCAGATTTCGATCTCACGTTCCATCACCATATCCTGGTGATGGGATGGCATGATTAAAGGCATTTAAAATGAATTAAGGCGCTCCTCCACTCCATTCCAGCACTCCTTAATTACCATGTTTTTTCACACAGCCCATGCAAGTATGTATGATGCATCTCAAAAAAATTAAGAAAGAAATGTAGATACTTATATTTTATATGAGGTTACGCTTTAGCTACCGCCATTCACGTGAAAAAAGGAAACGTGCTCCAAGTCAAAATATTGTGGAATGGGGCTCATTAACGAGAAATGAATGCCGAAAAAGTCAACTTTTTTGAGAGGTCGGATCTGGTCGGTCGGGACTTGTAAAAAATTTATATATATTCCTGGTTGGTTCTGGTTTGCTTCTTCTTCATCATCATGTCTGCAATAATTCCTATCTTAATTACTTTCGGGGATGTTGAATGTGGCCAGTTGTGGAAAAAAATGTGGAGCGATTTTTTTCTTCTGGGTGAAAAACAAGCCTACCGCAACAATAACCACTCGAGCGCGAGAGTGGATAAAGTCAAGCCGGATTTTTTCCGAATTAGGATTTTTGTGTGTGAAAATGAAGATGAGTGAATTAAATTGAATGGTGGTGGTGCAGTAAGCATGGCTTGAATTAGGAGTTGAGCTGAGCTGCATTTCTAAAATAGGAGAGGATCGAATACCCAGCTTGCGAAAAAAAATTGCTAACAGCCTATTCGTGTCCAGTCCGGGGAAAAAATGGAATGATAAAAAGGTGCCGATGTAATAATGGGAATTTTCGGTATTGGATTGGAATTTTTTTCCGTGTGAGCGAACAACAGATATACGGAGGAGTGCCTCAGATTTTTGCAAAAAATATTAATTGTAATAGCTGCGGGCGAGGAAGAGCACAATTTATATGACCAAACAAGCAACAATGAAGGTCTCGTCTGGTTGTTGCATGGGCTTGCCCAAAAACTCTCAACGGAGACGGGGAAGAAGAGTGTGTGACAGGGTTGTGAAATATTTTCATTTTTTCAAGTGGATCTTGGTCTTCTGGTCAGTCATCACTATGTAAATGGATGCACCCAAGAATTGGTTGTTTCGATGGTTTCTGTAAGAAAAAAACATTCACATGTTAGCGTCAGCGCCTCGATTCTGCTTAAATATTGAAGGTTAGGAATCTTCCACGACCACGTCTACTCAGGAACGACTTGTGTTACACGTCGCGAGAAAAAAAGACAACCCTTAATTCTTATCCTCCATCACACAGAGATGAGAGATGGGAGACTGGCAATCAAAATGCTAATCATTGTAATTTCCATGAGGATGAAACGAGAAAAAAAAGACAACCCTTAATTCTTATCCTCCATCACACAGAGATGAGAGATGGGAGACTGGCAATCAAAATGCTAATCATTGTAATTTCCATGAGGATGAGGAATGGCTGGCCAGGGACTCCCTTTGTGGAGGATGGATGGATGGGTGATGGATTCAAATTCGATTCATATTTTTGCCCCATAATTTCACTTTCAGGATGATCGAATGCTCATGAATATTTGTAAACTAATCGCAATCACAATGATCGTCAGGAGGGACTCATTCTTTTGAGCGAGGATGTGTAGTTTTTATTGCTAAGGATATAATATTTTGCAAAAAAAGTGTATTATAAGTACTTATGTATGTACGTAAGTGATGGGTAACCATGTAACGTAACATGATGATTACACTGGGAGCTCGTCTTTCTGACACGACACGACGGACAACTACTGCTGAGTCTCCATAGGAGGACGTACATTTAGATAGTTGCTGGAGCTGGACCAACGCTGGATTCCACTCACTCACTCTCATCCAATCCAATCCGCTCATTTGCATAATAATAAATTTCCCCTTGATGATGATCATCACCATCACCATCATCGTCATCACCCTCCTCCTCGTCATCATGATCACTGTAATAATAATATTGGAAACAAGTTGGAGGAAAACATGCATGCATCCGAGAGGATTTCTACTCTTGCGATTTTTTGCACTTTCCTCCCTTGCAAAATAAACCGATGCGATGCAATAGCTCAGTTAACATATCATTGAACCATTTTTACTACCTGGCATGCGGGAAGTTCGTGGTGAAATGTGCAGGTAATCGTAGGAAAAATTGAGGTGGAATGAAATGAAGAAGAAGCAAGAGAAATGATTTGGCAATCACAATTTCTCGAGAATAGTGGGAACAGTTCGGGGAACCAGTGAAGGAGAAATGAGGAGACAAGGATATCATTTAGTTGTAGAAGATTGAAATGGATGGATGCATGGAGCGTAGGAAGAATGAAACCGAATCACGATATCATTTGAGACGGCGGAGAATAAAAATTACGACAATAAAGGTCCTTTAAAAAACGAGCCAGACAACGTGAAAAATAAAAAGTGGAAAAGGTAGTATTCCTGCTATATAACAATGTCTTCGTGTTATTTTTACGTCGACGTAGTACTATTTTTTTATTGCATGTTTTGTCGGTTCGGTCGGGTTCGCAAGTTTATGCAAATAATTTGAGTGTAGCGACAGCGAGTTCGGAGTAATTTTCCAGGAGTTGTAAAAAAAAGGTAGAAAAAAAGCACTAACTCTTCGGTTCAACCGGTTCGGTTGTTGCTGTCGCTGAAAAAAAAAGTTATCATCAGCATCATCATCATCACCGTCTGCAGCACCATAACATAACAGAGCATATTTACTCATCGCATCATCATCATCAACATCATCGTCCTCATCGTGATTATGATCATCAACCCCCGTCCCGAACTCCATCCATCCATCCAGAAGAAGTATCTAAAGTAGGATTTGTAGTACTTGTTATTGCAACAAAGTTATAATTGCTTTAGGTGGTGAGTAGTAGTACGCAATAATAAAACACAATTTGCAATCTGCCCTGTATCTATAAAAAAACAAGAAAAACAAAGCACTACCACGAATACTATCACTTTTTTTTACGTCGTTGGGTGATCCGAATCCTGTTGTTTTGATTTTTGGAGAGAACTTTTTCGGATTTTACAAGTTTTTATGCAACCTATTAGAATCGACGTATCGAAAGCTTACTCTCTCTACAACAGCTTATGAAGGAGCTCTCCACTCTTGTCTTGCCTTTACTTAATTAGCCGCATTATGACTATTCTGAGCGGTAGACTACTTTGATTGATCAAATTATTTGAATTATTTAAATGAATGCGATAATGAGTCGGCTGTTGTTGGTTCTTGTGCCATGGAAATAAATGGAATCTAAAAACACTGTCGTGTTTGAATTTCGTTGAATTTTCCCTGGAAAATATGAATACCTACCCAATACCCGATCTACGCCGAAGATTGTCTGTTTTGTCCACGGACTTGGTAACGTGCCCCAAGTTGAGTGCACTCATTAGCGACTCAATTTCTCCGTAAGAAAATATTTGTGATTCATGGGTAGTGCCTGCCAACCAACCCGTGATCCTATTATTTGTCCAGGTCTACTATTGCCCGACTGGGGAGCTGAAAACAAAAGGTGGAACTTCAAAACAATTTTAATGTTGGGTTTAGCCCGTATTAAGCCTGGGTAATAACCCCCTTTTGACAAATAATTTGAGGGCAGGTGAAACTAAAATTCGACACGGTTCAGCTCGCTTACTACTACTAGGGTGCCAGCCGCGTAGGTCATCCATCCAACCACCTCTCCGTCTATTCACTGGCAATTTACAAGGATTGTATGGTATGCCAGAGATGAAATCGAAATTACTTATGGCTCGTCCTTTTCCACATCACCTCGCGGGAGGACTCTCTAGTGCTCCATCAAATCCATAAATACATTCTAACAAGAATTTATTCGCTTCCTAGCTGATTGAAGGACAAAAATCTATGGTTTTTTTTGCGGAATTCTATATCTATCCTCTGGTAACATGATATCTGCATCGACAAATCACAGTAATCATGATGATGATGATGCCATCATAATAATCAGATCAAATCAGATCACGTTCGTGTTTTTGTTTGAAGTATTATGAGCACTCTTTTATTTCGAGTGAGCGGCCTTGCCAAATCATATAAATTTTCGATTTTTTTTCCAAGATAAAATGGCACATGTGGAGCAGGAGAAGTGGACTTGCACAATTTGAAAGGGACATAAAAAATAGTTGAGCATCTTTTCATACAATTATTATTAGAATGGAGCCGAGTTGTAGTATTTCCACTACAACTACTACGAATAGTACCAGTATAGCGCCATACGAAGCAACTACCCACATTTTTTTCCTCCTCATGATGTTCATCATGATTTCATCCGCTCCCATAAATCAACGAGGATAAACCAAGCTAGGCCAGACCAAACCAAACTACTGACCAGAGTGGCCAGAATTTTGCGAGTGCAACATGCATAAAAACTGGCGTGAGTGAGTGGGTCCCCTCTGATTCTTTGGAAAAAGTGGTTGTTTTTGTGCAAAAAAAAATCGTAGTAAAAATCCTCGCTGGTAGTAAGTAAGTACACAGTAAGCAGTTGTAACGAGATGGGCCAGTCCGGCCGAACAAAGAAAGCCATTAAGAGACATAATCATGTCGAGAATGTGTGCAGTGGGCTGGTAGGCTCGGCTTCGTTGTTGGTTACTGGTTTGGTTGGACTGGACTGGATTTTATCTTTATTTTTAGTCTCCTCGTAGATAGATATTACATTTTTTTCCAACTGCAAGATTGAAACCTTGAACTTACTCACTTGAATGATGAGGGCTAGTGTGGTGAACACGATTTGCCATTTTTCCGAAACAGCGAAATGCACTGACTGGGAGGGATGAGGACGAGCTAGTCGTATCATATCGCATCGCATCAAATCAGCATTAATTTTTCCCCTGGGAAGGGGTAACTGACGATAGTGGTAGTAAGTAGTGATGGCTCGTTTTTATCCCCCTGATCCTATCGTCTTCGTAATTTTTGCATTATCACTAGGAAAAAAATATCGAGCCAAGTTACTACTGAAACCAGACCAGTGAAAATGGACTTGCTCCACGGACTATCTAGTTGTGTACTGTACCATGTTGCAATTTCCATGAAAAGAATTATCATAATTACTGAAGACAGTGCCACCGACAGGAGCAAGGAAAACAAGACAAGAGAGGAATTCATGATTGTTACAGTGCTTGGGCTCATTTCATTAAGATGATTCATGATATGATACAATTCTCGGGAAAAAAACATGAAATGACCAGCCAGCGAGTGTGAGGATGTATCCACTTGATGCGATTTCTTGACGATGTGACCACGACCACCTTGCCTATGACTCCATTAGATATTCGACCACTTACTCTGACTTGGAGTTGGACTCACCTCCTCGGAGTCGAGATAAGATGGGACATGATGATAAATTCGGGGAAGTGTACTGTACCATGTTGCAATTTCCATGAAAAGAATTATCATAATTACTGAAGACAGTGCCACCGACAGGAGCAAGGAAAACACGCAGCAAGACAAGAGAGGAATTCATGATTGTTACAGTGCTTGGGCTCATTTCATTAAGATGATTCATGATATGATATGATACAATTCTCGGAAAAAAACATGAAATGGCCGGCCAGCGAGTGTGAGGATGTATCCACTTGATGCGATTTCTTGACGATGTGACCACGACCACCTTGCCTATATGACTCGATTAGATATTCGACCACTTACTCTGACTTGGAGTTGGACTCACCTCCTCAGAGTCGAGATAAGATGGGACATGATGATAAATCGGGGAATAAGTACTTATAGTCGTTTTTCCCTACCTGGTTCGGTTCGGAGTCTGACCAGACCAGACCAGCTATCCAGCCAGCTAGTCAGTGGTCATCATCGCGTTTTAATGAGGAAAGATCGATTTGAAGATGGAGCTCGAAAGCTTTAGATTCGTAACGATTTTCTTACTCTCTTTGGTCACGTACGTACTTACTCGGGAGAGGTATGTACTTGTTCAAGCCTCGAAATGAGATGAGATGAAACTTTAATGGGGGGAAATAAATAGAAATTATGTGGGCTTATTAAACCATGCATGTGAGAAGATATTGTCCGAAGTTTAATATCGTTGAAGTCGTGATACCACACCTGGATCGGAGTGAGCTGGATGGAGTGGATTACTAAAACCGACGAGCTAAGCTTAACTAAACTGAAACGCTCCGTTTAGTAGCTTCGCTTGGTCTGTTTCAGGAGTATTTATAAGAGTGTCACGTTTCTACCATTTCGCTAATCCCCGAAAGTTAGCCTATTTAGATTCGTAACGATTTTCTTACTCTCTTTGGTCACGTACGTACTTACTCGGGAGAGGTATGTACTTGTTCAAGCCTCGAAATGAGATGAGATGAAACTTTAATGGGGGAAATAAATAGAAATTATATGTGGGCTTATTAAACCATGCATGTGAGAAGATATTGTCCGAAGTTTAATATTGTTGAAGTCGTGATACCACACCTGGATCGGAGTGAGCTGGAGTGGATTACTAAAACCGACGAGCTAAACTTAACTAAACTGAAACGCTCCGTTTAGCTTCGCTTGGTCTGTTTCAGGAGTATTTATAAGAGTGTCACGTTTCTACCATTTCGCTAATCCCCGAAAGTTAGCCTGTTAGCCCCCCACCGAAACAATTAGTTTCATTGTTTTCGCAATTAAAGTGGCGAAATGAGTCATTCCGAATGATGGGCTTCCAATTCTGAAGGAATGTTGCCCCGGAGGATAAAAAAATATGAACCTGGGTTTCTTGTCAAAAGAGTTTAGTTTTCAACATCCGCGCTGAAAGAAAAACAAAAAAAGCATTCTCCACTTTTGATTCTGATTTGATTTGATGTGACTTGATTTGATTACGAGGAACAAAAAAAAACTCATTCCTTGTCCAATTCTACGGAGCTCGTTTATAGTTGTCCCCAGCTCATGAGAAATGGGAGTCACGTACGAAGTGTTCGTACTTGAACCTGAAAATAATCATATTTTATGCAAAGTGAGCGAGTGAGTGCTATAGCCCCAGTGCTACTTAGCATTTTACTCATTCCATCGTTGCTGCACTTGGCTGGCTTCAATGGGGGAAAAATATCAAGTTTGGGGGTTGTTGTCGGTTTGAAGTGACAGGTAGAAAACAAGATCATCATTTTTTTACAATTCACACAATAGCCAAGTAGGAGTTATTGACTCAATCATAATTAGACATTCTTGGCATTTGGCGGAGTCGATATATTTTCTCCACTGCACTGTAAGCTTTTATTTGTGCTTACGTAAAAAAAAGAAATTGCTTGATACAACCTGGTCAACCTTCCCCTATTTAAGTACATTAAAGTAGTTAAAGGTTTAGGAAAAGGACAATGGGAGAAAATATGAGGGTGATCAAAATCAAAACTGGTAGCAATCTTCAGCACAGCAAGACTTGAGATACTGCGGTTTAGAAAAAAAATGCTGTTGTTACTATTAAAACCATTAGAGTAATAGCAAGGCCAGAGACAAAAAAACCACAATGCAGAAGCTGGGATGAATACCTCTGGCCACTGTGATTTCACTGATTGAATGAACGAACGATGAAAACTAAAGAGGCGAACAAGGTAGTGTACCTAAGGTGCTAGTTGAATCGCAGGAGTACAAGTATTTGGAGACTTATTTGGCTATTTCCTTGAAATATGCAGAAAATACATCTGATACATAAATGCATCGATTATAATTTACCGCAACGCCAAGCAAGGAAATTAAACCTGTTGGCGGATTTCAGGTGAAATCCAGATGAGTCGCAAGTCCTGCAAATAAAATGCTGCAATGCTCAGACTAAAATCATTATCATGATGAGTACGTACCCGTTCCACTTCCATTGACGTAGAGGGGACCTGGAGATCATACCTGATCGATAGGTATGATTCCGGAGGAGGTAGAAAGAAATACGACGAGAAGATCTTTAAGTTTTCACCGGGGTGAATTCCCTTAAATCCAATCCAATTCATCTGACATTGACATTCTGTTGCCGGGTCGGATCGGGTTTCGCAATGAAAGATGGAATGAAGGAAAAACTCCCAAAAAAAGATCAAGTTCTTCCACTCCCCACTGCAATTGCTCACTGTATCAGGATTCTTTTCTCTGCAAATAGTATATTATTCCTAATAAAAAAAGAAGGTAAATGAAATACCATTTCATTTTTAATTTTCACTCGCATCCATAACATAAAACTTGTTCCTGCTCCTTGAGTGCGCCGAGTTTTTTTTTCAGTGAATACAGTAGCAGAAATTAGAATTAGAATTACTGCTCAGAAGCGAGATGAAATGAGCGCGAGTGAGTGAGTGAGTTGATGCATCACACCACCACATCCCTCGCATATTTTTCTGTTTGAGGGGATGCCGTTGCCGAAAGGCATTCATTTTGGGAAGAAACCGGCATCAGTCAAGTCAAGTTGAGTGG
>JAHZNH010001000.1:0-11487 GCA_027744355.1 Tyrannoseira gladiata
GATGGATGTGTGCCTCTCGGCCGGAATTTCTTTTCTGAAACGATCTAATTGAGACTGACAATCCGGCGATCATTCAATTGAAGTCGGGGAACATGAAAAAAAAGAATTAATTTTCCCACTTCATCATAACTGGTCATTTCCGGCAGAGAATAATGAAGTAAAAATTGAGTATCGCAAGAATTTCCAATGAATAGACTTTAAATTTTCATGAACTCTGAATCAGATCCTTGCAAATCCTTTCATCATCTAACCCGAGGAGTGCGTCAGCAATTCCACTACTACTACGGCTGCACGCGTGTGGACATAAAACGCATAATGCGATCATCACAACCATCACGACTCTCCTCGAAAATTGAGCTTGAGCCTCGTGGATATTAAATTGGTATTATTATACATTTGCGGGGATTCATTGTGAAAGGTAGAGGTTTGGAGGACTGAGCAATACAATATCCCAAACTCTGGATCTCACGTCCTCTCACTCATCATCATCATCATCTTGCTACTCGTCGTCGTCATCCAGATTATCATGATGCGGTAGACTAAATGACAAAACAGAGAAGAGAGGGGTGCACTTATTGGATTTTGTGGTGAATCGGTTCGCATCCATGCACATTTATTGAGAATGCATGTGCACTGGAACAGTAATATGACGTGAATGAGAAGAAGCAATGCCTGAGTCAGTTCGATTCGATTCCTTCCCCGGCATTTTATTTTTTATGCATAAATATCTATAAAAAACCCGCTCCCATTCTGAAGTGAACCCAACTCAACTCAGTTCAATTCAACTCTTCTCTTCCTCCTCCTCACGTTCCACATTCCCTTAAAAATGAAAACGGTGACAGCGGATGGGATCGAGGAGCATTTTCACCCTTCCTCGCCTTCCTCCTTCATTTACTCCCATTTCCACTTTGACTCCCTGCTCATCTGATCGCTTTTTCGGGCTTACGTAATAATAATACTTTGTGGGAGTAGGAGCAGTATTGGTGGTGGTGGGGCAAGGATGAATGCGTGCATGCATATTGGACTTATGTATCGCGTCAATTTAGTGTCTCCATTTTAACTGTATCATGATTGAAGCCCACAAGAGTAAAACCCCTTCGATGGATTTTCCTCGCTCGCTCACCCACTCACTCGCTATTTTGCGGTTTATTAGTGGAGAAATTTTCATCGGTGGTGGTGGTGGCGGTGGTTATGTTCTGGGGAAAACTCCAAAGCCTCGTTGGATTGGAAGATTGGATGTGAAATAAGTTGCCACATGTTAATCTAAAGTTTCCTCGGAGGAGACTTCACAGAGAAAAAAGTGACAGGCAGCAAAGAGCATAACCCTTTCCCCGCTTGGAATGGAATGCCGCTGTCTCCAACTCGGCTTTTTATTACGGCTCAATCACATTGTTTCCCGTCAAGACAATAATCCCTTAATGGACTTTGACAACGTCAACCTGATTCTGATTTCATTTGCGCTTGTGGGAAAATGCTTGAAAGGAAATTATGAAAAAGGAGTTTTCCCCGCTCCTCATCATCACCGAGGAAAATCGATAGGAACGAAGGAGACTTTTTAAAAAATATTTTTTAATCTCGTTATCGGGAGGAAAGGGAGACGGAAATTTTCGTGATTTTAAACTCCCGAAGTTCGTAATCCAATTTGGGGGAAGGGAAAATCGGAAAATGAAAATATGTACCGCGGTTTTATTGATTTCTAAGGCGGAGGTGGAGCTGAATGCTGAATTTTGGTGCTGGCTCATGATTCAATCGAATGAAATGAGTGAGTGAGTGAATGAAACAAATGTCCACATTTCCCCGAATGCCACATAATTTCCACTGGAGGAAGGAGCTGCTAAATACCCGTGGAAAATCTGCCATGTTCTGCGTGCGAGCATTTACTTAATGATACGGGGAAGATGTACTTCCAGAATGGAATACAATTAAACCATAAATAATATTAAAAGTCCTATAATGGTTTAACTTGTAGAACTAGAATTTCCGTGTTGTTGCCCCATGCTCGTTCGATCAAATCTAATGGAGCAATTTGCCCAGGAAAATAAATATTACATGTTCATTGCATTGCATTGTTGTCCCTTCATATAACATGATTGCAGATTGGAGCTCGCGCTCGATCATACAAATTATTGTGGAAGCTAAATATAGAAAATGATCCCTCATCCCCAACGACGACGAGGACGACTTCACCCATATATATTTTTTTCAGGGACACAAACAATGGAAAACCTGGTCACAATAGGAGGAAGTGAGAATAGTCACACATCTGCTCAAAAAAACCATTGAGGAATTGATCATCGTTGCCGAAATGGATATTGCAAAGTGAAGCCGAGCCAGACCAGACCAACCTAAACCACACTAATACGTAAATTGCACAGTCTCCAGTGTTAATGTTATTGTACCGCTCGGGAGTCCCGAATCTGGAAATCTGTAGAGCAAAGTGTAATTTTTGACCGTGCTAAGTGTAAGTAAGTAATACAGTAAGTACACCGCACATTCGGGCCATTTAATGGATGGGCGGTGTAGATTTTATTCTCGACAGAGATTTACAGATGACAAATTTCTCTTTCTGTCGCGTTTCGTTCCATTTCGTTAAGTTTTAGAGACAGTGGCAAACTGTGGTGTGGTGTGGAGGGTATATATGTATATCGCACGGTTTGGTGTAGGGTATTGCTTCGCTTCAGCTTTAGGGATTTTGGGAAGGGGAGAGTGTGAAAAAAATTGTGACTGCGGGCTATGTCCCGAAGTAAAAATCCTCAAACAACCAACCGGGCCATGTGTGGACCTTCAAAAAAGCTGGGATTTTTTTCCGTGGACACAAAGGGAATGATTAAAGCGAATTTATTGTTCAGTTGAAATATATTAATTTGAGGCGGAGGGCCCAGGCCAGACCAAGTCAGCATCCTACTACTTTCAGTTAAATGGATGCAACGAAGCCTTAAATGATGACCCCACTAAAAGTAAAGCAACTACATGATGTGATGTGTGCTTACTGGAATCATACTACTTGCTTTGTTACTCTTTCAATTTACCAAATGAAAAGAAATAAAATACTGACCCTGCCAGGGCACTTCATCCTGTTCGAGGCATTCAAATGCAAAACTCACATTTCAGGTTGCACTGTTCACACCGGAATAATTTCCTGAGTGGAGCGGGTGAATAGAGTAATGAAAAAAAACTTGTTGACTAATTTCAGGTTCACTGGACCAAAATGCAAGTGTTATTATGCATTATCATTTCTGGCTACTGCGGGTGATTACTCCCGGGGTATTTTAAAATGTTCATGGTGAGGTAACCTCGAATAAAAGGACTTAACTCCATATTCTTTTGAGTATCATTATTCAGGAAGTAAAGCGGAAATCGGGGCAGCAGCAGGTTTATGATGGGGAATGACGGGAGGACTCATTTCGTGTAATTCATCTCACAACAGGAGTATAAATTCCCGTTTTATTGACACGATTTTGACACGTTGCTTCCTCCACAACCCCTGAACTGAACTAAACCCGGGTGTAACCTATTCAAACTCATCCACTCACCATCGACCAACTAATCCATCCATCAGTCAGCAGAAAAGGAAAAAAAGTCGTGGGATTAATGAGATGGAAGGAGAGTGGACACTTGAGAAAATTCGTGCTCTTGCGCCGGGACAATGGAAATAATGAGATGAATATCAAAGGACATTTATTAAGAGGTGCCCCAAAGGTGGAGAAAAATTGGGATTAGGAGTGAGTGAGCGCACCTCAAATGATATGAAAAAAAGAAGAAGAAGCTCTAGAACTGAAGATGGAGAGGCGAGGCGAACCATGAAAAAATTCGAAATTCGAGCAACATATATACTTATAAAAGCCCCGAGTTGAGTGGAGGGGATAGATGCACTGAGGAGAGGAGATGTTGATGGTGAGGATGATAAGATCTCGCTTCGGGCAACAAAAATGACAAGGGCCCTCCACAAAATTTTTGCTTTCAGTCGCTCGCTCACTCACTCAATCAGCGAAACATTTCCGCTTGGTCAGATCATTAAACACGAGGAGATTTTGAGAGTGCTTGCTCCCAGCAAAAAAGTTCAAGTGATACGGGTACCGGCGCTAGTAAATACGGAGGGAAGATGTCATCATCATCCTCGAATATTTTATGATGACGACGCGACAGTGCCAATGATCAATAAAAAACGAGAGAATATTTAGCAAAAATTTTCCAAACTTCAACATTAGTAAACTTTAAAATACTTATTATTTTGTTAGATTCATATTTTCATTCCTAGATGAGGACTAAATAGCCCCAAGGTGTTAACTCCAACCAACTTGAAACCTTACTGAACATAGCTCAGTGCTAAAGCCAAGCCAGAGACCTTCTCCGTGCGTTGATATCCGTATCGAAGTTATGAATTACACGAGGAATATTTATTTTTTATGGCACATGTGCTTCACTCACTCACTCATTCTTTTCCTCCTCTCGTGAATGAACGAACGAACGTCAGCGATGATGATCAATGAATAAAAAAATGAGAGATTCGCTTTCGGAGGAATGGAGAGTGCCAATTTGTTCCATTGTTCCGATCCACACCATTGCCGGACTCCTGGTGTGAGAAACTACACGCTGTTCAATGAGACAATGGGGTAAGGCCGGCTCTAAGGGAAAACACGAGAGCGAGCCGAGCCAGGAAAAAAATNTAAGGGAAAACACGAGAGCGAGCCGAGCCAGGAAAAAAATGAGTATATTCTCTTTTTTATGAGAGTTGAAACAATTTTCGGATATCGACACATCCAAAATGCAACCCTATTGTGCGAGCTATGAGCTCCTTCCATTGATTTTCATTCACAGTTTTCAGCAATTTCATCCCGTTTGACTTGACTTGTTTGTGCTTGTTCAGTTCTGCTTTGGTCCGAGATCTTTATGGCTTCATTCATGTGCACCACCACTACTACTACTACCAGTCGAGAACCCAGATTGAGAGGTGAGTAAATAGGAAAAGAAACGGTAAGAGGGAAAAAAAGTTTATGAACGGACGAACAAACGACAGCGACGGAGTGAGTTGAAGAGCATACCTAATGATGCTGATGCTGCACTTTAGAGAGTACTTTTTTCCAACTCTAAGAGTACTAAAGTAAGTAAGTATGAACTCTCTTCACCATACTCACTTTTTTCGCAACTAAGTGAGTTGAAGAGCATACCTAATGATGCTGATGCTGCACTTTAGAGAGTACTTTTTTCAACTCTAAGAGTACTAAAGTAAGTAAGTATGAACTCTCTTCACCGTACTCACTTTTTTCGCAACTCACGCAGTTGACATTGACAATTTGAAATAATGCATCGTCTTCTTATTCATTCCACGTTGCGTGATTTCATCCAAAAATAAACCCTTTTCCTCACCTTAAGCCTGTGAACTTCAACTCGGCGAGGTGGGGCGGTCGTCGCTTCCATTGCAATTCTCTCCTTTGCATCCGATATTTTAGTGGATCCAATGCATGGTGTAGTGATGATGATGCTTCGACTGTGGAACTGAGGTTTGCAGTGGATCAAGTGAAATCAAGCGGAACGGCAAACGAATAACACTCATGAATTATCATATTTTGCTACGGAACTAATCTAATTAAGGGAACGCACACTATAAAAGGAAAGTATTGGAGCGGAGCTTTAGCTCAGTCAGAGTTTTGCAGAACTGATTTGAATATTTGGAACAATGAATGTGGCATCTGCATAAAAAGTAAGTCAAACCGGGGAAGGGATGGGGATTCCACTTCCACCACCAACAGGATAGTCGTTTTTATCGATAAGCTGAAAACTTCCGGCTTCTATTTAAAAATTCCATGGAGGGAAGGGCGAATGACATCATTGACATTCCGCATTGTTCTCGAGGCAAGAGAGTGAACTCCATCTCTATTCATCCATCCCTCCAAGAGAAAGTCATTTTGAGCCCAGAACAACAAGGGAAAATAAACTCCCTAGTACTACTACCTTATCATGCTTCCTACAGGAAAAAGTTTTTTTTGTACCCGAAAAGTGAGACAAAATCCCCGAGTTAATGTATGCACATGCATAATGTATACATATTCATGTGGGTCGTCGGCGGTCGCGAGGAGGAGCTGCTCCCCTGTTACAGAATCTACACTATGTACTTCCCTTACAAGCATGCTGCCTACGTAAAAATGGTGCCTACTCTACAATTTTCTTGGAATGGAGGCAGGCACTCACTCCATTCTCGATCCATCCTCTCCAGCTTCTAGTATCCATTCTCAGGCCATGGAGTGGGAAATTCTTGGAAGGGAAGGAGGAAAAATGGAGGGAAGGTATACGAACCCTGAATCGGAATAAAAGTTTGGAGTTTTGACATCGAGAGAGCTTTGAGCATTGCATACACACACTTACTACTTCACCTGTCAAATGCAATTTGCATAGATCCTTGAAACCAATATGAGCCCACGATTACAGTTTACGGGGACCAGTTCAGTACCAGGGCAAACATTTCCCTAGAATTTCCTCGGAATTACAATACCAAATACGTCAGTGAGGAATCAGTGCCACTTGCCACTGCACCCACATAAAATCCAGGGAATAAGGAGCTCTAGAAAGTAAATATTATTACTTCGCCGGTTTTACGAGTTTAATATGCTAATTAATTTGAAAATTTTCCACGATAAACATGTCCCCGAAAAATACATTTCCACTTCCTCCTCCCAAGTCCCGTACGCGTGCATCCACATTTTCCCCACTACATTATTTTCGTAGCAACAGTGTTTGCGTAGCAGAGAATTTCGTCGTCCGCTTTTCCCCGGGATCAACATCAACACCAACACATCCATTCAATTCATTCACCGTCAACAGAAAAAACAACAATGCACTACCAACTCCTACTACTACACCATCGCATCACATCACGTCAGCATCAGGATCAGCATCATCAACGTCCTCCTTTCGATCCGAGAGAGGAGGGCGAAACAAACGTATCATCAGAGGAGAAGAAAGAAGTGACAAGAGAGGGGAAAATAATGTACACTAAAAACCAGCATGTTTTCTCCTCCATCCCGGGATATGTGCATAAGTAAGTAAGTAACGAACCACCATCACCACCACTACTACTCAGACTCCTACTACTAGAGCCTCATCTAAAAAAACTTTACTTACTCACTCACTCACTACCGCCAGGAAGAAAATAGGGAGACGAGGAGGAGATCCTAGTAGATGTGAACTACCAGAAAGCGAAGCGAAGCCAGAGAGGCATGGAGGGGGAAAAATACTTACTCAGGACGGAATCATGCATTTCAAGTTAAAACCCATGCGCGGCTAGAGGAAATCAATGGAAGGAAAACCTTACCTTGTTCTTCTTATTGCTCCCTGATTTGCATACAAACGAGAGTCGAGGAGGATCCACACCCGCCTCCTCTTTGATTGGCTTTTTTAATATACGGGCTCTCCTCAGATGGATGGATGTACATATTAAATAGCCTCGAAGATCGAGTGGAGGAGAAGTAGTAGTGGTGGTGGTGGTATTATCGCAACCATTCCCATTTCCCTGAGTTAGTAAGTAAGGAGTACTTTGACTCCGCAAGGATGATGATGCTTTCGCGAATTGGATTTTGAATTCACTGGCTCGCTCACGCAAACTGCAACTTAATTCCCGGGTTTATGAATTATTATGCAGAAATTATTGTTTTTAAATACACCGCACTTCGCACGACATGAAATATTTGAAAAGTTCCCAACCACCGCCGCCACGCCACGTAAATACAGTTGAAGTTGAGTGAGTTGAGCGAGCTCATCTTCGCCTTCATTATTATCTCGAGAAGTTCATCTCCATTTGATCCCGATTCCCACCCAGTCAGCGAGCGGGCAGCATGTTTCGTGAAACTTGAGAGCTGAGCGAGCTCTCTTGTGCAATGAATATGAATTCTTTTTCGCTATATCCCAGATCCGAGCAATGTGATAGTAAGGAGGGAATGATCTGATAGGTATGTTATTATCGCGCTCCAAGATTACATGAGAAATTCGAAGTTTTTTCTTCTTTGTTTTGGTCACTCTGATCTGATCCTGCGCGAAAATGCGTAATAAATATGTCTTGCAACTTGACACTTATCGTTTTTATCGGGGATGTTTCGATGAGGAGGTGTGAGTGAACGAGATGGTTTATGTGGATCACCTCGGTTTTATCGGGCTCATCAGAGGTGATATGTCTTCATTATTGTCAAGAGTAAGTAAAACCAGCCTAAGTACTTTATGTCAATAATAATTTTTTTTCAGAGGAACTTCCCCAAATGTTAGAAATTACCAACTCAAAAAATTTGGACTTCAAAATCAAGAAGATGCAGATTTTCATATTGCAAGGAATAAGTATTTTGTATTTTCACTATAATCATTAGTAAATTTCGGAATACCTAAATAATTCTCCTCACACGAGCTTTTGCCCGCAAAACCTGTATAATTAAAGTGGACGTAATAAATATGTCTTGCAACTTGACACTTATCGTTTTTATCGGGGATGTTTCGATGAGGAGGTGTTAGTGAGCGAGATGGTTTATGTGGATCACCTCGGTTTTATCGGGCTCATCAGAGGTGATATGTCTTCATTATTGTCAAGAGTAAGTAAAACGAGCCTAAGTACTTTATGTCAATAATAATTTTTTTCAGAGGAACTTCCCAAAATGTTAGAAATTACCAACTCAAAAAATTTGGACTTCAAAATCAAGATGATGCAGATTTTCATATAGCAAGAAATAAGTATTTTGTATTTTCACTATAATCATTAGTAAATTTCGGAATACCTAAATAATTCTCCTCACACGAGCTTTTGCCCGCAAAACCTGTATAATTAAAGTGGGGAATTATAGCCCTATAATTCTCGAAGGATGGTAATCGATGCTATTACGGTTTATAATGATTAACCTCCACGATTTGGCATTTTCGGAGGAGGAAGCCGAAAAACCTCATGCCATGGGCTACAATGATGCCTACGACTCACTCTACTTGAGCCGCTTGAGCGGAGGATGTGGAATTGGACTGTGTCGCAGTCGCAGTCCCTCATTACCATATTGCATTCATTGCGGTGGTGATAAATGAAATGCAAGCCGTCCTCACATAACGCTCGCTCGCAGAAATAATAGCTTGCAGCCAAACCCTAGTCTCTGGACTGAAGTGCGAGATAATTTGCATTGGATGAGCAGAAGTGAGCTGATTTTCTACTCGTGTATTTTGGTGTTCTCCTCTCCACATAAATTCTTCATTGTAACTTAATAATAACCTGCAGTTTGGAGTTTGGACATGAGGACACACACATGCACAGCTAGAGAGGGACACATGTGCATAAAATATGGATGTCTTTTCGGGAAAAAACTGCCCATCCAAAAAAAACCTGAGGAGTGCAGGTAAGTAGGAAGGCAAGGATAGGTATTTTCTCAGGTATTTTTTTTTGCTGTGATCTCCTTGTTCTGCTCTCCATTCTCTGAAGAGAACATGACAAGAGAGAGGAGACCGGCCGACGGAGAACAAGTCACAGAAGAGAGAAAACTAAGTATGTACGTAACAGCGCCGGCTCTATCATCAGCCGCTGATATGATTTTTTTTCCTTTGCAGTTCAAAAAGGAGATTGTCAGGCTGGCAAGCGTCCTCTTAACTCATTGTCCCCTACCTGGGGATTGGGTCGAGGCGGTGCGGCGGCGGCTCGCAAAAAATGTGTATGACATGAGAATAGATTTGTACTACGATGCATGTTATTATCTCCCGTGATCATATAAATTGTAGCAGAAAAATAGGGGAAAAAATATTGTTTTGAGTGAGTGAGTTCACCTCACATCATCATTATGGCCATTCTCCTTTAAAGCGAGACAATGAGAGGAGCGGGGAGTGCTTTATTGTACTTATGCAAAAAATAAAACCTACCTTGCTCTTTTTTGGATGGAATTTAAACGGAATGAAGTAAAAAACAGCATGGCTTGACTTGGCAGTTACTATTATCGCGAGAATGATGCTGTTCATGATGATGATGATGGTTTGATGACGATCATCATCATGATACCATTATATTCCTTCACCGTATGACGAACATATTTTTTCGAGCCACCAGCACTTATTGGCACACTTGAAGAATGTCTCGCTACAAGTCATAAAGCTCTAGTGAAGGTTCCCCATAAAAAACATTATTTTGCCATTTGGATGAAATCATGGGAGATGGGATTGGTTGTGTAAAATAAGCATCCACACGAATAAACACAGAGATGAACAAAGTATGCAACAATACGTTCGGAATAAATTGAAATGAAGAGAAAAAGAGAAGAAAAGTGGAGAAATGTCGAGGATTCTTCCATAAATAAGTACTAACTTTGAAAAATTATGAGTCATTGAGGATCGCGATTTTGATGTAAATTATGGAATTAAGTGGAAACAAGTAAGCTTCAAAAAGATTTTAATGCTTGTTCCGGCTTCGGAGTTGAAAGTTGAAAAGATTGGTTGTGTAAAATAAGCATCCACACGAATAAACACAGAGATGAACAAAGTATGCAACAATACGTTCGGAATAAATTGAAATGAAGAGAAAAAAGAAGAAATGTGGAGAAATGTCGAGGATTCTTCCATAAATAGGTACTAACTTTGAAAAATTATGAGTCATTGAGGATCGCAATTTTGATGTAAATTATGGAATTAAGTGGAAACAAGTAAGCTTCAAAAAGATTTTAATGCTTGTTCCGGCTTCGGAGTTGAAAGTTGAAATCCGGTCATGGTTGATGGTAGTGGTGCGGTGGTAGTCTCTGGGGAGGACGGGTGCATCAGAATCAGTCAGTCAACGAAGCATTACGCACTTACTCACTTTCTGATGTCGTATTTATGTAAAAGGTTTGATAGAGATGATAACGTCAGTGATGACATCGAATGAACAAGCGAACCAAGCGAACGGTTTTCGGATCGAAAGCCTCCTTTTATTTCCAATCCAGAAGCCGCACCATCAAAAAGTTAACCCAAGCGTGGATAATGTCTTCACACTTCCATACAATAAAACAGAGGACAAGGCGAGAGAGAGAGAGGTAATGCCCATGCTGTTGTTATTAAGCACTCATGTCATGGGAAGGAAGGAAGGAAAAAAGTGTTAACAAAATTGTCGTTATTAAAAAACACTACCAGAGAATCCAGTCTGGTGGTGGTGACCGTTTTCTATTAATATAGCTGGCTCTAAGCCTGTGACATGACATGGCAGGTAGTAAAGCTTCATTTTCATAGAGGAATGAACAACTTTTGTAGTGACAGGCGAAATACTTAATCCAAGCCATAATAATGCCGCAGATTAGGGAAATAATGTGCCGCGGAAGCCGGAGAAATTGATCGATTGGAATGAATGGACCGGAATAAAACCCGTGAAGCTGCAGAGGTTACTTCCTATAGCATTTATCGTAAGCTTAAAAATGAAAATGACTGGTGAAAGGTAAGTATCCAAATCCAACGCAAGCCTAAGCGATTTATGATGATATGTTGAATATTAAGGTACATATACAAGACTAACAGAGGATT
>JAHZNH010001001.1:0-12408 GCA_027744355.1 Tyrannoseira gladiata
GCTTTTTACTGAGCGGCTGGTGGTGGTTGTTCGCTGACTGACTGATTTGCTGCGATTGTGGCTGGGGTTGATACAGGTGCTGACTGGATTTGTTCAACCCTTGCTTGTGTGGACCTCCGAGGATGTGACCGTGGAAGCCGTTCTTCTCTTTGTTGACTTGCGAGTGCTGGATAACGAGTTCTTGCTGATCTGTGTCTGAAATTGAAATAAGTCATCAGTAATGCTTAATGCTTATGCTTCAGGTTAACCCTTTAGATTTGATCATACCTTTCTCGGAAGTCATGACTGGCAGAGACAGTGGCTGATCAGAGAACGAATTCAGGAGATGCCTATGATTCATCGGGGGACTGAGCAAGGAGGGAGGTAATGGATTGTGGTAATGATTCTGCTGCGGCTGCTGCTGTTTCTCCTTCGAGGACTTGTTTTTCTTCCCCGCCATGAAGTTAAAGAGCGTTGACAACTTCTTCGTTTCCTCTTCCTCCTCATCTTGGGTGAGAGAGATGGAAACACTTTGAACTTCAACGTTGAAGGATTTGGAGCGACGAAGGGCATCTTTGGCATTTGCGAATGGAGCAGAGTTCGGCCGGAAAAGGAGGGAGAGCTTGGATGGAGTGTGAGGGGTTGAAGAGATGCGGAGCGACTTCTTCTTCTCCTTCACCGACAGGAGATAAGCTCCACTGACTGTTCCCCCTTTCGTCGTGTTTTTACCCCACATGGTTGGACGGATCTGTCGTCTCCAATTATCCGCTTCCGTTTTACAGAATCTGGAAGAGAAAATGAAATAAAATGGTTTCACTTAAGTACAAATGCTAATGCTGGTGCTTTTTGAAAGAGAAACATCGTTGATGACTTACGTGAGTGCAGACTGGTAGCTTGTTGACTTGATGAAAAGGTCTTCGCTTGTCATTTGCGAAAGAGACAAATCACAGTCGAGGTCTATTTCAAAGAGGATTGGTTTGTCTCTGAGGAGAGTACAGGCGAGGATGACGTCTTCTGTGTCGACGCTTTCGATTTGTAAGGCGCCTATAAAAGGGATTAAAAAATAAACAATTGCATGATTTTTTAAATAAAAATGGGACTGGAAGTTTTCGTTTCGCATCCTCCGTTTGCCTCATTGATTGACACTTGCCTGTAAAATCTGGGAGACTGCTTGGAGCAGCACCAAAAACCATTCTGGTTCTCAGAGGCAGCCTGGAAATCCTAGTCTTCGCTTGTCATTTGCGAAAGAGACAAATCACAGTCGAGGTCTATTTCAAAGAGGATTGGTTTGTCTCTGAGGAGAGTACAAGCGAGGATGACGTCTTCCGTTTCGACGCTTTCGATTTGTAAGGCTCCTATAAAAGGGATTAAAAAATAAAGAATTGCATGATTTTTTAAATAAAAAAGGAACTGGAAAAAGTGCATACAATACTTATTATCAACATTTGTTTTCGTTTCGCATTCTCCATTTGCCTCATTGATTGACACTTGCCTGTAAAATCTGGGAGACTGCTTGGAGCAGCACCAAAAACCATTCTGGTTCTCAGAGGCAGCCTGGAAATCCTTGCGATTGCGGAGAGCGGGTACACGTGTTGAGGATTACGACCTCCTCTGGGGGCAATCGGGTAGAACACGCCAGTTGCGGAAAACGGTATAAATAGGACCTGTTCGAAAAAAAAAATTATTTTTGCATGAGAAAACTATCATGTTACTTACACAAATATCTCTGTGAAATGAGAAACATGAAGCCAAGTTAGCATCACAATCAAAATTCAAGGATTTTTCGGATTCTTAAACGGATGCACGCACGTAAGTCTCATTAATGCTTGGCTGATTCAACCAAAAGAGAAAAATGTTTTCTCGCGAAAAGAGACTCGTCACTCACTCACATCCTTCGCGAATTTTTTTAGCTCCCCCACATAAGCAAATCGACAGGTTGTTGCTCTAATTAAGCCAATGAATGATCGAGACCATTTATCATTTTGTCTACGCTCGGACGGTTCATTATACGGAAGATTGTGAATTCAATCGCAAAGTCAGACTGCGTCTTCACGAACTCTCGTAAGAAGAATCCTCAGCAAGAATTTGGTAATTCCACGCTTCATTAAATATCTTTAATTGATTGTCAGTCAAAGGAGCGGATTTCTACCGCTACTAGGTCAGCAGTTTCTCTGCGGGAATTCAAGACCATTTCCACATATGGGCCGTCGCAATGACGAAGCGAGTTTAATGCATCCATTTCACAGACGTTAGAAGTAAAGTATCTCGGCTATCTTCTCTTTCACACATTTTTCGTTTTATAAGAGTGTCCAAATTTCGTCGTCATCTTCTGTAAAACACATCTACATTCAAACAATTAAATTACTTCGGATACCAGTATTTATTTCAAATGCAGCATTCATGCCACCACGAACCCTTTCCAAAACCTTCCTTGGGCATATTTATTGCCAATGCAATGAAACTGGTATTATCATTGTCCCGGCCCATCTTTAAGGTGTCATATTTCAAGTGAAAATTATATATGCATTCCACTAAAACTTTCGCAACACGTTTTATTGGCTTTTAGTCCTTCATTGTTTGAAGCTAATAAATGTCACATCATAATCTTCCCCGTTTCATTTCCCCTCGCTGCATCCCTGATACTTCACAAGTCCCACAGAAAAGATCTCGGATTTAACATCATGCATGACTACAATCATCATACTAGCGATCCAACGAACCAAGCAATCATCATCATCATGGGCGTCGCTGTTTGTTTAGGTCCCGTAATAATGTTGATGTCTCTTTTCATTGTTTTTTATTCACTTCCTTAATTTCCTCGCTGCGAGCAAGCCTAGAGCCCATTATTCCCAACCTAACATAAGCCACGGAGAGAAAATTAAGCCGTGTCCCATGTCCCTTCTTCAAATGCCATTAAATCTCACGGGCTCACTTCTTCTCTCCTTTGTCACACCACGAGTTAGGTAATCCTCCTCAATCTTCAAAGATGTAAATTACCCGTGTAGTGCATTGTAGTTAGCGTATTATGCACATAAAGTGCAATATTATCATTTTTCCCATTCGAGCATCAAGTCGGTCCGTACCCTTCTCTTCACTTCGCTCATTTCCTGCTGACGGGTTGATTTCGAGGGAAAGATGATCCCTCAATTTCACTTCAAGCTCTCTATCTTCACTTTAAGCGTGTGAGAACTTCTCTACATGCCTAGGCACCTCCACTCTGCAGCAAATGAAGCGTTCCACCCCTTTTGCATACGAATGCAATAAACCTTCAAAATGATAATGACATTCTCCAACCGTGCTTCGCGTCGTACGTATCATTACCCGTTTTCTGATGACAATAATCGGTGCACATATTTCAGTCTTTATTGTTTCAGCAATTCCGTGAACACGACACGACACGATCCGGTACGGTACCAGTGACATAAAAAACAAATCTTTGAATTTCAAGGAGAACGCCGGATCAGAGTGCAATGCCATTGTAAATTCATGGATGTATGTACTTAAGTGTGCACATCCGCTATCCCGAACTATTGTTACGTAAGTAGGCATTACATGACTGTAACCGCACCAACAACGAACACGAACGATGTCTGTTCCTTAATGTCAGTGTCAGTAGAAATGATGTAGGGACTTACATACATGCTTAAGTAAGTCGAGAAGGAGTTTCTCGATCCGCGATCCCTACCTCCTCATCATTTTTGCGATCGCAGAAATGCCGTATGATTATTTCACAGAATTTTTACCAACAAAGTAGATAAGGGTGCATTTGATTGATGCTCCTAGTGAGAGAATGAATCTTCCCTGAGTACTCCACAACTCAAGTACATATTTGCTTGCACTGCAATTTGTAATCTCCTATATATTCTCATTACCGTAACTGCATGAAATGAAAGCTAAGCGATGAGGGGGAATGCTGCAATTTCACAAATCACTTTTCGGACTAAATAGACTCTGAGCCTTTTTTTACCTGAATTGTACAGCGGAATAGGGGAAGATTATGAAACAAAACCCAAAATCCGAAGAATAAGTCAAAGTGAATTTTGTTTTTTTTATGAAGCCCAAGAAATAAACAATGGAGAGGCATGGCTGAAGAAGAGAAACAAAATTTTTTTATTCCTTAAACTCTTCTTGTCAAACGAAAGCAGTAAAATTCGAATGGGTCATTGAAAAATTGCTCATTCTGGGGAATCGAAAAAATTCGCAAATTACTCATGAAGGAACAAAGTCAGGAGGAGTCAACTCCAATAAATAAAAGTAATTTTTTCACATGTTTGGGAATTATATGGGATAGAATATTTTCTCATAATTTTTCAGATCTTGATGATGATGTATTGAAGACTACCGCATCCGGGCTGTCAACGCTGTGAGCAGGAGCGAGGAGGGCTCTCCAAATTTTTGTAGGAAAACTACANGAATATTTTCTCATAATTTTTCAGATCTTGATGATGATGTATTGAAGACTACCGCATCCGGGCTGTCAACGCTGTGAGCAGGAGCGAGGAGGGCTCTCCAAATTTTTGTAGGAAAACTACAAAATCCTTGAACATAATCACCCAATCCTCTCTCCTCTCGATCAACAGGGTTAGCATCATTATTCATCCCCAACTTTTTGTCAATTTTTCACCTGTCATGTACTGCTACAACATATTACAGCTACGATACTCACTCACTACCGCCGCTGCTCTTGAATTTTGGAGGAGTGAGCAAGCACAAAATCCCCAATAATAATTTCCAATTTGAACTAAAAGAGGTAAAATAAATGCGGTTGGTACTAGGTTAGTAATGATGATGGCGATTTATTCGCGTGTGCACCTCTCTACCGTAGCCCGTAAAATAGACTTGGGGGAATGACAAAAAAAATCTGTGTTGTTCTGATTCCATTTCTTCTAGACGCCGCTTGCCTTAATTTAAGAAATTTTAACATAGAAAAAGGTTTACTGTTGTCTTTTCATCTTCACAGCCCATTTCAAATTTTCGAAATCACTTCGACTCACAGACTCGAGTGTCCACCAACATCAACCAGCCAACTAATTTTTTTTTTGCTGATCATCATCAAACGGGGGAAGATACAATAAAGTCCCGTAATATCGTTCCGAATCCGACCTGTATTAATATGCATTTAAAAAATTTACACAAAAGTCCCTGCTCACAGAGAATGCTATAGTCAGGCAGACATAAAGGAAGTGTGATAAAAAGGCATTCCCTTAAAAACATCGAAAATAAATTTTCACCATCATCGTCATCATCATCATCATTCTCTTCATCACCATTATCTTTACTACTTGTTGCCCATCCTGAGGAATTGAAGTGATTTTTGCAGACACACTCACTCACTCAGGCCCTTCCTGCTTTGCGATGTTGATGTTGATGCGATGATCGAAATGAGTGTTCTAGTACATTGCATTATTGCACAAGCCCGTTCGTTGAGTTATCGCAATCACTCTTCTCATTTAAATATTGCATTACGCATCGCATCACCATCATCATCCCTATGATAAGGTGAATTAGCATGGAAAGTGCATAAAATTAGATTAGTTAATATCGTAAGCCCGAACTGAATTCGATGAGTGAAGGGTTTTCTTCTCGTAACGAAATTGCCCTTGAGGAAACTAACTGTGAGGGGAACAAACATGCGTGAGCTTAGCTTGGGGCATTTGCATACAGATAATTTTTCCTCTAAGATTATGCATAAATCTTGCAGTTTAGGAGATTACAAGTAACGGACCATTAAAGCAGTAGCGAAGCCAGTAGCGAGCAAGTAAGGAAGGAATTGCCAATTTTTTCAATGAATATGCAAGAGTGAGCAAGTAAACTTCGAATCATCAAAATAAAGTCCCCTTCTCGAATTTGCTCATGAATGTGCTTACTTTCCTCCCTCATTCACATTCCATTTTTAATGTTCTCAATCTGTTAATTTTCTCTGTGATTCATTCATAAAACACACCTGGTCAGTCACACAGGACCATTAGATGATGTCATCTCTAAAGTTTCAAACCCTGCGACATGAGTCATCCCCGGGTGGATGAAAGGGATTCAATGAAGCATTTAAAATCCGACGGAAGCACACTACCAGTACCCTATGCCAGAAGTCTCAGGCGGCAATTTTACAAAATAACATCTTACGCAACATCAACATCAAAACCGAGTATAAAAGTTGCTGTTGGGTTGGAAAAATCTTATTTCTTTTTTTGCATCAATTTAGCTCATACAATCTTTCTTAAATCCAAGTTAGCTCACAAGAATCTTCGTCTTCCTCAGTTGATGCTAAACTGCGATCGTGCAGACATGCCCATTCAGAATTCCATTACGGATAATTTTCTCTGGCGAAATGAGCTCCTCTTCCCTCTGCACTTATTGGCTTGTGAATTGTGATTGTTGCCCAAAACTCCGAGCAATTTTTCCCTTTTCATGAGACATAAAATGCTACAATATTACTCATGCAACTACAATATAGTAATTCTCCTGCAGAATACCTAGAATTTCCTCGGAGTGAGCAAAAAAAACTATAAGTTCTTTTCAGTTTCATTCCATCTTGATTTCAGGTCTTCATCATTGTCCCTGCCTTCGTGAAGGATTCATAACACAACACAATACAACACAACAACCCCTCACGTCCCACGGACAAAAGTTACTCGTGATTTTTCACGCATTGGCAATCTCCCCAACCAAGCAAGATTTCCTCTCAATTCTTCGGGATGATGTTTATGTGACTCGAGCAAAAAAATGCTTTTTTTGTAGTCAACCAAGCTCCACTCCACTTCATCCATAAATCCAGAACTAGAAACTCAGGCTGAGGCTGAGAATTCCTCTGAAGAAAAGACGCCACAGCCATAGCCATTTAAAATGCTTTTTTTGTAGTCAACCAAGCTCCACTCCACTTCATCCATAAATCCAGAACTAGAAACTCAGGCTGAGGCTGAGAATTCCTCTGAAGAAAAGACGCCACAGCCATAGCCATTTCGCAGCCTGAGCTACAATAGAAGTACGCATTTTTCATACGCATTGAGAACTGAGCCCAGCTCCATTCCATCATCATCCTACCCATCTGCAAGAATATAATGCTAATTGTCGACTTCGTGAAACGCTAACAAACATAAATTACCCCTGCCGAATGCCATAAAGATGAGTAAAATGACTGGAACTTCAGAAAGGAACGTCGGCAATGAATACCATTCTCATCATCTTCATCTTCTTCTCCTGACCAGCATCTTTTGAGTCGATCGCGTTCTTTTTCTAAAATGATAACCTTGAACTGACACTAAAACATTTTTAATGGCTGCACTTGGTTCCATCACAAAATCCAAAGGACGCAACTGACTGAGCAAAAGTAAGTACGCAGTGGAAATTGTTCGCAGTTATTGATTCTACATTTGGAAAATAAGCTTATTTGAGCAATCGCGTCGCATAAATTTCAATATAAAATGTTGGGATACGAGCTTGCAGAAAACACGAGGGATTGGATGACTCGGTTTGAGAATTAAATCTCACGATAAATTGGCACGTCAATCATTCCAATATTATTTATTCCTTCGAATGCTTTCCGAACACTGTATTCCTTCGTCGATCACTGCAGGAGCTCGATGGAAAAAATAACATCATGAGAATTTGTACTATGGCTGGTACCTTCTCAAAAATGAATTGAGTGAGTGAGCAAGTTCACATTTTCTTCTCTCCCATTTATCTTAAATGCCTCCTAAATGACTGGTGATTACTACGTACACACAGTAGCAATTACATGATCAAGGCAAAAGTCGACAGCTCAAGATATCGGGATACATCTATTAGCCCTTGAACAAACAACTCATCTCATATTTTTCTGATGCGGAGTGTCTCCACTCCATTCATTTTAATTTCTTAATCGAGGCTGAACAAGCCATTACTTTAATTCTAAAAAGATTGTCTGATGATTTCTATGAAATGAGAAGTTTGATACGTGGCATTCAATTGAAATGCATCCAATTCAACCTAAAATTACAGAAAAGCATATGAAAGAAATGTCAACCATTTAACACCATCCTCAACATCACAAATCATCATATCCTTTTCCCACGTGAAAAAATCTCGCACTCTCACTCCAAGAATCGGAGGAATCTTTTCAAATACTGCAGGTAGGTGTGAAATTTTCTTTTTGTTTGGAGCTCAAGGCGCTCTAAAGCTTGTTTTTGCTTCGGAGTCAGAAGACGAGGTAGTAGGAGGATTTATGCTCTTGCTGGATGTTTGCTCAAAAGCTCCAGCCAAGGAACACTAAAGGCGTCGGACGAACATATGAATTAAATCATCCAGTAAACGTGGATTTGAGGTTTTTGCGAGTGGTTTAATTTTTTATGAAATTATTCAGAATGATATTTTTAAGATGTCAAACTTGAAACCCAGTTCCATGAAAAGCGAAGCCGCCACTCATGCAATGTGAAAACTTACGCGATTTTTCTTGCTTCATAGATACAAAATGAATAGATTCGCACTGCGTAACACACCACAAGTGGACGAACTATATATCTGCAATTTTTGGGATTAATTTTCCTAGTTCTTTTCAATGTAGTATGAGTATCCACTTATTTTGGGTTACTTAAGGCCCACAGATTTTGCGACTTTGTAATCGCTGTACATTAAGATCTTATCACCCCAAAGAGGTAAATCAAAATATGATCATAATCACTCTGTAGTACTGGTACATATCAAATCAACAGCATCAACCCAATCCCAAACATTTCCTTTCTAATGTGTCAACATCTTGCTGCGCAATCAGCACCACTAATCTGACGTTAATGGCTCCAGCCAGCATCAAAGTATCCAAAACAACAATATTTCGACCAATTTGGAAATCCAATGAAGAAAACCATTAGCCCTCCTCATTTGCAAAAATTCAAAAGCCAGCCATGCCATAGCAACGCTTGAATTGGGCCAGTGGAAAACGACAACAACGCCAGCGAAGAGCGCAGCGTAAGTAACCAGATCAACTTTTTATAAAGAATGAAAATGTTCATGTCAACCCTTATTCCGCGAAACGATCCATCCATAATACGAGCGAATGAATCTGACTGAGTGAGTCGCTATGGGAGCAACCTGCCTCAGCCCTTTCAGCATTATTCCCTCACTTGGGTAAATGTGGGTTGTCAGAGTAATGAGGAGGTAGTAAATCAGGCAGGAGCATTTAATTCATAAGGATTAGCTCTTTAATTAGTGGTTGCCAAAGAAAATGACAAGATTTTAATATAATTATGAAGGCTAGCCCCGACTCTAATCTTTCCACTTGATCATCGAGGTTCCCTCATGGGGTCCACCTGATTGGGCTATAAATTAATGACCAGAGTTTCCTATTCCTTCTCCTGGGTTCATGGAGTTGATCGTTGATCTGACGTTGATAAGGATCACAGAAAGAACCATTCCAGTTCGAGGACAAAAGAACTCGCCATTATTGCTACATATTGATCCTCATATGATGAATGTGATGACGAATTGCTCTACCTGTCTCAGAGTAAATAATAATTCCTCTTGAAGTCCCTCCCTCCCTGTCAAAGTGCTAATTCGCCCTGCGGGAGGGATTGTCGCCAAAAGTAATTAATTTTCCTTCTGGACTGGATGACACGTATTAAATATCTCCAATCTTCAAATCATCCCCTCTGAATTCCTTCATTTCTGGTTGGTCTTTGTTTCTGTAATTAAGCCCGTAATAAATCGACGCGGTACATGAATGTCAACATATTTTCGAGTCGGTGGTTGCGGTCAGCGATATATATTTCAGCATGGCGAGAGATCGTAAAAAACATCGTATTTTCCCTAACATCACTGGCCCGAGTAGGTACCTGAGACCTGACACCTTAGCTAGTAAACCACGTGTCATTACGATTTGTAATCAGTTTGAATTTCTCTGTCAAAGGTGTGAGATTAATGAGTCCAGTTTCGCTTACACGTTTTTGCAAAGAGTCACGTCCATCTATAGTACGTGCATGCCTCCAATGACCCAACCAATCTCGCGAGTCGCGAATCGAACCTGCCTGTTTTTTGTGCGTTCCTCTGATGTGACAAATGAGTGAGGAAGTAGTATCCTCCAAACTTATAATTAAGGTTGAAAAGAGCTGATTGATGCTCAATAATTAAGCAACATGATCTCAATGAGCACGCAAACACACTAGTAAAATGAAATGATTTTTTGCAATGCCATAATGCGATCTCGAATATCTAGTCTTCTATCCATTGTTCTTACCTCATTCTCGAGACTGAGGCATTGTACATACTGGAACTGTGGAGATTGGGAGGATGACAGGCTCCTGGCCACAAGTCTCCCTCCAAATCCACCTAGACTTCCACCAAGGAAGCATGAACTCTTCTGGGATGGGTAGGACGGCGTAGCGGCTGGGAATCCTTTATTTGCACCACCAAGGTCAGCCCATACCCCTAAAAGTCGGAGGATCGACCCGCCTTTCATTGTTGAACGGACGTAGACTGACTTACTGTTAGGATCTGCAAAACAAAACAAGAAAAAAATCAATTTCACGCTCCATATTCATCTGCACTCGCACTCGCCCCACGAAAATTAATTAACATTCATTCATACTTATTTAGCAATGCAGAAAAAAATGCATCAGCTTCAAGACCTCAACATATCCTCAGGTAACTGCACTTGTCATCATCATCCTCATGACATGCATGACTCCACATTAGATGTTTACTACTCGAGCTCATTTCCCATTCAAATCATGAGCACTTCCCCCTTCCTTATCAGTAGAAAACTATTTAGAAGCATTTTAGCATTGCATTTAGCCCTTTACCCACAGACTAATCTATCGCCAGCTCTCATCAGAAGACGCTGGATCGTCTCTAGAATTGAGACGTCAATGTTTTCACTCACGGACCTTCGCAATTTTTCTAGATAATCATCATCAAGCTCATCATTGTAATACTATTATCACAATACCAAGTTGCAAAAAAGCATTCAATCTCCATTGTTCTCAAGCCACCGCACCGGGTGCGGTGCGGGTTTATAGTTTCACTTGACAATAAACGGTTTCGCTGCAGACAGACAATGCAACCCAGCTTCTACCGGCCCATCATGGAAAGGTCATTGACGCAAAGTAGTAGCAAAAAAAGGAGGAGGAAGAGGGAGAAGATAATCCTAATCTTAAGAACTGTTTTGCATCATCCCGATCCCATCCCCCATTATCGAGAGAGGATTATGGGATCAAACTACCACAATAATGCATCATAAAATGAAGAGATAAAAAAAGCCCACACCACAACTACTACATCACCTTCATTTTTAAAAATTTTTACTATCTATCTATCCGTAGTTCTCTAGTCACTCGTGACATCGTACGTCATCCACTCTCATCTTCTTCCAATAAGGAAGAGACCACAGTAAATCTGGCTGTTGAAGAGCCATCAACTCCACTTAACATAATAATGCACTATTCTAGTCGTCCGGGCGAGCTCTTGAATTAAGCCATATATGCTCATTAGTATTGTTGCATTGGGCAGTGATGTGAACTGAACCTGCCTAAATGAAAAATTGAATTGTGGATGATGACCACCTATTTGGAAAACAGTGATTTCTCTCAGGTTTGAAATGTCTTCATTCTGTAAGAAGTACCAACTCAGCTTTTGTTGACTTTTGGACAGACGCGGAGAAAATACTTCTCCTGCGACCACTTAATCTACTCGATCAATGATGGAAAAGTATGTTTGATGGACCTAAGAATGAAAATAAAAATGGGAAATCGACCGTGTGCAAATATTTAGTGTTTAAGTTGATCTATTCATGGCGAACGTTAAAAAGGAGGGCCGGAGCTTGATCTGAACTTTCATTTCTACCAGACTAATCCCCTCTGCTCCAATCCAATCAAATCCTTATTTTTTCTGCTTTCTTCTACTTCGATCACTCAAGTCAGGAAGGTACTTATGATGGTTCGTTTATGATTTTTTCTTTATATTTCGCGAAATCCTATCCAGTCCACTCGTTTTCTCCTTTTCATTTTCGAGCGCTTCGACTATTATTAATCTGTCGACGGCTCGAAGCCCGTCAATATATTATCAATCCTGCCTTTTCCCAAGAAAAACAAACGATCACGCAAATATCTATCGACAGCGTATTCTTTACTTGGCGAAAGTCCGCATAAATAATAATATTGTTTTTCTGCATATGATATTATTATTATAATTAAATTCGAAATATTTGTACGGCTGCCAAGAAAGCTACATTAAAACGGACTCAAGTAAGTATTTTGATACCAGATACTAAGTTTTCCTCAAACCCTAAACCACAGACCAGGGGCTAGCTATTGCAAATTGCGAATTTACTCATATTGAGGGAAAGGCAAGGTGCAAGTTAAATGTACTACATCTTCGATTGTTGTGCTGACATGTGCAGGATTTTGATGTGGAATGATGAAACTTGTTTATTATTGGTTTAGTGATTTGGGATTCTGCTGGTGC
>JAHZNH010001003.1:0-25619 GCA_027744355.1 Tyrannoseira gladiata
GGATCGGAAGAGTTCTTGCCTACCTAACCAACGGGAAAATACAAAATAAATACATATTTACCCCGAGACTCGAGAGTGAGTACGTGTAGGATACTTCCAGTACAATAGAATTTTTAAAGGCTTTAGTTTACTTTACTGGCTGTCTTGTTGGAGGACGAATAAGAGGCACTCACCTAGTTTTAGGGGAAAAGTGCAACAATGGAAAAGATATCTCGAACTCGAATGCTCGTAAGGTTACTTAAGCCGAGGAGGACATTAAAGTGCTTCCTCCACTCATCCCAGAGAAGGAGAACCCATTCAACAATACAAGCATCAGTGTTGGTACTTGGTAGTACTCTTACTTGGAATGTACTTAAATATGTATGTATGTTAGTGCCTCAGCCTTTTACCTGTACTTCTGTGCCAACCTCATCCCCGTCTCATCGAATAGCTCATAAGAAAGAAGAGATAAGTAAGTGTGGGGAGGATGAGGTGGTCGCGGTGGAATAAGGGCTTGAAGCATGTTCCAAGAGTTAAATTCAACCTTCATGTGTCTTCTCTAATTACAAACTTTGTGGCCCCTCAAGCCACGAAACAATGTAAGTACATATCAAATTCGGAGAATGAAAATGGAGGAGGTTTCATTTCACCCCGGAGGGGAAACAAATATGTATGTATATAAGTACATATGTTAATGTATTCAATCTGGAGGAATGGGTTTCGGTTTCGATGTGCTTCAGGCAAATATTATTAGGAGGAATCATTCATTACTCGTTTTATTTCCATTTCGCTTTAAATAGGTACTTGTACCATGATGTGAACATTAAAATGAAGCTGAGCAGAATAATTGAATGGGGATTTCAAAAATCAGAAAAAAAGCATTAGATTCCATCAAAATTATCGAAATTGGAGAGTGAATGAGTTTCAGTTTCAAGAAGGTAAGTAATATTGACCACACGCATATGGAGCAAGTCATTTTAGTTAGGTACTTTGGAGAAATCAATAGCATTTTCCTGTGAATTGCTCAGTAGCTTCAGATTTTGATCACTTCCTCGTCACCAAGTCCAAATAGAGCGGTCTGAATCCCACAAGCAGAAGAGCTCCTGCCTTATATTCCATCTTCGTGTCGGGTCTCTTCTCCACCCTGAAGTTCTTCACCAGGTTGCAGGTGAACAATTTAAGGTTCTCGTAGGCAAACCTCATCCCGATACAGTTCCTCGGTCCGAATCCAAAACTCCCAAATGCGTAGGAGTCCAATTCACCCTTATTTTCTGGGAGGAATCGTTCCGGCTTGAATTTTTCGGGCTCATCGTACACCTGAGGATTCCTGTTCGCAGCCCAGGCTGCCATCATCACTATAGTGCCCTTCTTGATGGAGATGCCGTTATGTTCCCAGTCCTTCGTGCAGATCCTCTCTGGTCGGATAAGTGGTGGGGCAAGTCTCAAAGATTCATTGATGCAGGCCGTTATGTAAGGAAGATCGGAGATGAGGTCGTGGATCGATTTCCAAGTTGGACTTCCGCTTCCCCCGATTCTCCAAGGCTTGCATGAGCTCCTCGTACATTCTCTCTTGGATCTCCGGGTTCTCCGCCATGTGGAGGAGGAGATGGCTCAGGGTTGTGGCGGACGTTTCGTAACCCCCGAGGAAGAAGTTGATCGCCTGGGCTATGACGGTCGTCTCCGTAATCCCGAGTTCCTGGAACTCCTTCGTCTTCACACGATCCATGAGCTCGCAGAGGACGTCGAGAAAGTCCTTTGAATTCTTCTCCACGCTCCCCCTCCGCGACTCCATGACTTGGCGGAAGGTACTCTCAATCAACTTGGAGGGCTCGTCGTTGAACGCGGGGGCGAGCCGCGTGAGAATTGGAAAGGAAACTGGAATAGAAAGCGACACGGATACTGATCAATTTTAAGAAGGAAAAGAGCAAGGAAATATCCAATACCAATTTCACCGGAAAATTTTAAAAAATTCTAACGGGAAGCAAAGAAAAAACTTTTGAAGAGTAAACAGTTTTATTTACTCACAGGAAAGGGAGTAGAGAAGACTATAGTGCTCCTGGTTCTCGCCCATCATTTCCCGGAATGCACACGCAAACTTATTCTCCGGATTCTTCGAATCCTCCAATCGAATTCCGAGCGTGGATTGGGCAAACATGTCAATCAGCCAGGTTGTCAATCGCCTACAGGATGATGAAGCAATAGTAGGAAATAAGACTGAAGGTTGGTTAGGAATAAGGTTGAGATCAGTTTGGAAAGAATTGGACATTATTTCACTTGTTACAATTCTACTCATGATTTGCGAAACTGTAACTTCGCCAAAAAACAGATCCGTCTGGGAAAATAATAGCCATTTGTATTCTTATCCAATCCCATCCTTAAAATCTTCAGCTTGAGTTGGGGGAATATTTTCCCAGGAAAAAAGAATTTTCATGGGCTCCTGACTTTGACTCCTTCAAAATTTTGAAAGAAAGCAAGAGTCCATCAGTGCAGGAAGTGTGAGCTTGTTCATTCTTTTCTCTCTCTGGATACTTTTTACGTTCATAATGGTTCCTTCCCAAAAGTAAAAAAACATTTTCAAGTCTGAAGTCCGAACGAAAGCTGGAGCTGAAGTACGGAGAACGGAGAAAAACGAGCATTTTTTTCTTGTTGCAAAAAGGACATTAAGGAATTTCACATGTGCCTTTCAAACAAAAAATATGTAAATTCCTTCTATTTACGTGGGCTGACTCGACTCTCCGGGGAATTCAAATATGTGGACGGGGAGAACTGAGCTGAACTGAACTAAAAGTAAATACTTAAGTTAGCTCTTCCGATAAAAAGGACAGTGAGAGAAAAGAATGAACAAGCTCACACTTCCTGCACTGATGAGAACTAAAAGTAAATACTTAAGTTAGCTCTTCCGATAAAAGGACAGGGATTGAAGCGTTAGGTACAATAAAACCAACAACCTAACCCAAGTACCTTTTAGAGTACAGCACTTTCACGCACGATGGAAGTGAAAATGAGATTCTCTTCCTGGTAAAATACCGCTCCTCCTGGAAGATCTACTTAACTTACTTCCGACAATCGATTTTAAGCCGGCCGTTCCCATCACATTCTTTCCTGAGGTCATCCATGAACTCCCGGGCACTCTCGGCAATCACATCACTCATTTGCTTCAGCTTCGCGGTGGTGAACAAAGGACTCAGGTAGGTGCGGAGTTGCTTACCACTTCTCCCCTGGAAAATGGAAAATTCCGTGAGAGGATAACATGATGAAATAAGAGGATCAAGTGAAGCTTATGCTCTGATGATACTATGATATTTAGAGTATCATGACAGGTAAAATTGAATTCGAAAATTAGGGGCTTGCAACCTGCATCAAAAGTATTTTATTTACCTGGTAGGAAATCCAGAATCTCGTTCAGAACATCAGAGCCGAAGTCAATCTCCTGTCTGTTCCCGAAGTGCACAAAGTCCTTGACGAAGACCAGGCGGATGAGTTCCGGGTCACTGATGTAGATCTGGGGAGAAGCGGCCCACATACGACTGGAAAAGAGGTCATAATTCATCAAAATTATGCATCAAATGCACCACGAAATATTCCCCTGAAGGCATGCATCTGCACAAATGCATGTTACATAATCCCCCTAAAATAGTCGTTCCCTCAGGACGACTAACTAGATAGGCTCATGCACATCTCATTTGATTCGTAATTCATTTGAATTTATGGAGACAGGAATTGCCTCTCCCATTCATTTTCTAACTCACGCCCCAAATGCCACCGTACTTCTTCGCGCGCTCCATGTCCGCCAGGTGCATCACGGTTTTATGGAGATTGGGTTCACTGCCTCTGAAAAGTGTTGGCGGAACGACGGGAATACCGCACTTCTCCAAAACCCCATAGTTCTCCCTAGCCTGGGAGAGGTAGACCACCAAAACGATGGTTCCAAGGCCGAGGAAGGGGTTGAAGGAAGTGAGGAGAATGATCACGCCAAAGAGCGCCAAGCCCTTCGGATTACTGAACATGGAGGAGAAGGACGACATCATATTTCTGAGAAGGGGGCAAAATGAAAATGAAATGAATCTTTCACGAGAGAACCAACAACCGACACGTTTGGAAACACGTGTAAAATACTATAGCAGAGGAACACACAGCAGTTCAGCTTCGATCCCTGGGAACTGAGCCGTGACGAGGATGTGTTCTGAGTTGTGCCACTATTTTACCACCGCACCACTTTTTGTTTATTCAGCATTATCCCAGGATTCTTTTCCAGGGGAAATGTCCTCTTTAGATAAGGAATGGCTGGTGACAATTCTGAAATGGTGGAAATAGGAATGGCTTCAGAATTTATTTTTGGTACTTTTGGGTTCAGTTGGGTTGGTCTGGTCTAGTTTGGTTCACCACTGCCACCACCACTAATACTTTTTGCAATACTACCAATTGTATTGCATTGTGCAAATGAGCGAGACCAGAGGCGAGAGAGGAGAGCACAGATCACGACGACGACTTATTGAGGTGGCTCTCAGAAAAAGTAACTATAGCTCTATAATGGGAAACATGATGCATCAATATGGCTCAGCTCAGCTCAATGTGATGTTGGTGTTGGCCACGGCCTAATGCGATGCAAACAATGATGATGATGATGATGCGTGCGTGCATGTGCTTTGCTCGCGAATAAACACTCGAAAAAAATGTCCTCGGGAGGTCGTGAGTTGTTCACAAGAGATAAAAGGCCTGGAAAACTGGAATGGAATGGAATAAAATAGTCAGGATGGAATGGGATTGAATTGAATTGTCGTGTGAGTGTGAAAAAGTATTGTGAATTTATGTGCAGCAGCAATACTGCATGGCACCAGATTTGGATAATATTCTGAATCTGAATCTGATGTCGGGTTTTATCACGGAATGGTGCAGAGGAGCATTTAAGTATTTTAGCTCAGCTTGGAGCTGTGCACGCAACACGCAATGTGAATTTAATGAGGGGCATAAATAAATTGGAAGAAGACCTGAAGGACACATCATATGCGCTTTTTTGATGGTGGGAGATGGAAGATCATGAGGGCGATGAATGGGCGGGATATTAAGTGGGTTTTTACCATTCCATCACTTTTGTCCAGTTCGATCGCAAAAGTGGCTTGACAAGAAGTTGAAGTCTGAGGTATAAAAAACCGCATTCTTCTGAAGCAACGAGCTACAATAGTCAGTCAGTCGCTGAGGAAAACGTCTGGCAGAAATGGAAATGGCAGGATTGCATAACATCAAATTACTTAAGACTAGAGCGACGTGCATGATGAGGACAATAAAGTGAGGTGTCGAGTCAAGCTGTGGCTAAAGTAGGCAATAATGATGAATATAATTATCATTGGTGTGATGGAGATCTACATCAACTATTTGCACGAAGGACAATTAAATAAACCTATTGGAAAAACTGGATGATGGGAATGTACCTTAAAGCATAGACGATCCAGTTCTTGCATTCTTTATCATTGCTTTGTGGTAAGTGATTGGAGCCAATTTACCATTTTAGGGGTCAATACCTCCCTACCACGAAATAATAGTCTTAGATTGAGATTAGTCGTATTATTATGTCATGAAGACATGAAAACTGATTGGTACCCTTCAGAGTTTTAGAACGCGAATCATTTTGCATTTTTTATGATTTTTATGCATCATGATTGCAGAGCATTTTTGCATTCTAAATATTTTGAGTTAATCCGTACAAACATCGTGCTATTCGACATTCGTTCATTAAAACCGAGTTCTATCAGTACGCATAAGTTAAACATTATTGAGGCTGGATATTATAGAATATTACATTACGAACCTCCATCCATTAGTGAAATCGATTCCTCCATAATTAAATATTTCCTTCTAATCTGTAAGCCAATTCCATCCGTCGTGTTTCCCGTTAATTAAAACAAGAGCCGACTGCCGTAATTATTATTGAATTCAAGCCCTCCAGAAAAATCGGGATTCTTCTTACAGCCTAAAAAATTGGATTAAGATACGGACTGAAATTGCATTAGGATTGTAAAACGTGTCATATTATCTTTCCAGCCGGGACGAATTAACGATGTCCCTCACGTTCTTTCTCATCTCTTTCCCTTCTTTTGTTTCAGCTAGGCCCGGCTAAGTTTGCAAAAAAACAGCCGTAATTTCTCCTCTTATGTCAATAAATTACGAGCGGACGAGCGAGCCCCATTGCTCTTCTCAAAGGGGGGAAAGAAGGAGAGAATCTTACATCACTGATTAAGGAATAACTTTACGTGAAGCCTAGATCCTTTACCCCAGTGAGACCCAACTAGAACCACCGTTAGACCGTCATGGTCATATTCCCCCATTATTGTGGATGGAATTGGATGAGATCGAGGATCCACCACGCCACGCCACACCCGTCGTACGTGAGTGTTTTCAGCGATCCCAGATAAAAGACAGGAGCGGAACCCGCAAACTCATCAGAATTGAATTGCACACGGATTAGTTAGCTTTCGCAGAAAAAAAACGAAAATGAATTCTTCCACTGAATTGCCCAAGCCTTCGAGTGAGTCGTCCAGGCCATGATTAAATCTTCGTTTCATTTGGCTCCGTTTACACAAAACCCTTTTGATAAGTGGCAGTGGCGGTGGTGGTGGTCGAGATTAAATACAATTAATGAGGATGTGTGATCGTGATGCGATGGGGAACTCAATCTCGATCCCGATCCTTTTTCCGGGAGGGTTTTCAAGCTTGAATTGTTTTGCTATCCATCCTACTTAATTAGAGGTACACAATTAAGCGTCGGCTTTTCCCAGTCCTTAATTCCCCTTAATTTATTTGTCAATTGTCCAGAAACACCAGAACCACAGATCTGAGCTCTCGCAGTATTTACCTTAGAACGCATCTCGGAACTACAGGAACTTCCATAAAGAATTCGACTTTACTCGAATGTTCCCCTTACTTCACCTACAATATATTTACATTTCCCCTGAACATTTTTTGTGAGGCAGCATCTTGAAACCAAACTATTTGTTGAAATGCTCCTCCGTCGTCGTCATCATCATCACCATCCAATTTGACTCTTTTTCCTTCACAGCAAAAGTAATCCGGAATCTCCGCTCAGAATCTCGTTTGTTGCTCTCACTATTTTGTTTTCCGTACACTTTTTACGTGTCTCCATCAACATTCCCCTACTTCTTTCCCTGGGCCATTCTGTTTTTTTCCCAAACCGAAGCACAACACAACTCAACGATTTTGACCTCTTGGCAAACCTAAAAATTGTTTTTTTGCTGTATTGTTTTCCTCCTGTAAACATCATTCTGGTGAGATGTGAGATGGATAGTAAAACTGCGGTGAATTTCGGATGCTGGATTTCACTTTCTCTCCGGAACATGAATTTCAGGGGGAACGTGCAACGTGTGCTGTGGTCATGCATGAGCACCCTTTACATATATACTTAGCCCCCATTCGCTCATCCCACTGAAAAAAATCTGCTACGCAAATGGACGGACGCACATATTTCCCATTCTTCCTTCCCTCCATTCCCCCAAAGTTTATTAGAATGGCTAGCTGAACAAAGAAGGAGAAATACTTTTTTTGTGGGTCGCCAGTCGCTCGTCTACGGAAAATAAGTGTACAAAAAGGATTGTGGAATGATGATGATCATGATGATGGTATGACCACGGAACGACCATGTCACAAAACTAAAGCTGAGCCCTTTCCCCTGTCAAATCACACTTCCGAATTTTCCCCGAGAATAAACAATGGCCAGAGCCTCACGCAAAAAAAAATTGTGTGGCTTCCTTTACTTTAGCTAGGCTTGGCTTGGTTTGGCGTGGCTCGACTCGACTTCGTTTGTGCGTGTGTGTAGGCACGAGTTTGTGTTGTCATTGTCATTACAGCAATCATGATCATGATCATCAACATCATCCTCTTCCTCCTTTTAGAGGGGGAAACCGCCTCGCATTTTTTTGTGGCTCCTCGGAAAATTGCCCCATGTCATCATGATCATTATCATTTTGCGAAAAATAAAAGAAGTTCATTCTCATTTCTTGTCACAGTGAGACCGAATCCCTTCGCTCACTCGGGTAGGACGAGACGGGGACTGGCTCAGATCCTACTTATTTGAGCAGTGGCTTTGCTAGTGCCTCAGCGAGGATTTGGATTGTGCAAACAAAAGGCGAAGGGATCTACATTTACGTCTATGTGACATACATTAAAGCTCCTCGGCTTTAATTCTCCGCTAATGAAACAAGGAAAAAAACATTGAGCCGCTTCGTTTACAGATAATTTTTAAAATGAAAGGGGAAATACGGAAAAAAAGAAGGGAATTAGGAGAGGAAAAAACTTTTTCTCCTTATCTACGAACCATCCCGTGTTGATTACGATTACCCCAAACGAAAAAAAGAGAGATACATTTCCGGGAGTTTGTGAATGCTTCGGTTTGGCTTCGCTTACTTTCACTTTCTTTTCTTTGCTTTGATCACTCCACTTGATTTACTTTAGTCGGGCTTGATTACAAAAGAGGAGAAAAAAGTGGGGAAAACTTTCCACTTCTCCGGGTCTCAATACTTTCATCGTTCGAGTCGCTCGAGTTGAGTGTTTTTCCATTGGGAAATTGCGAGTTATTTTTCTTCCGATCCGATCGAGCTCCAACAAGAGGAGGGAAAATTATCAAATCAATGCAATATGGATCGACGTAGTCTAGAACTAGAAAAGGGTCTAGCGTCATCAGTATCACCTTGTATTATTTTATTTTGTAAGAAAATTATCAATTTTTTCTCAAAGTGAGAGAGTGTGCCTACCTTCACCTCATTAGCTGCCTTCCCCTTTAAATTTTTTTTTGAGAAAGTGGGACTTTGCCTTTGAATTTGCCGACCGACTTACTTCTGAGTAGGTATCGGCGTTAGGAACATGTACCTCCAGGGAAAAAAGTTAGCGGTGGGATAAATAATGACGATGATAATGATCACGATGATTGAAGGAGTATTGAATTTCTTGCAATTTATTCCATTTCTTCTGAACTCATTATTATAACAAGCTTCAAAAGTAGTTATGTATATTTTAAAAATTATTCAGTGTTTTTCCAAAACTTTTCCTTAATTTTGCCTCCGAAATGATGAGGCGGAGAGAGATGCAATCGTGGCTCCTCCAAGGTTTAAAGTGACGAAGGGAAAGGAAATCTTCAGTGAAACCTCCCTGATTTATACAGTTCTAAACCACCATATCCCCACTCCCGAAAAAAATAGACTTGGACTCGTATTTATGAAGTAGGAGGATGTAGGGATGCATGTAAGCTGCGTAAAAACATGACATTCGGCTGCGATTAATTGCGCGGATGGGGAGCCCATGAACGGAGAACAGGAACTTGAATTTTAGACTTTTTCTTGAAAGGATTTTTACAGAAGTTGGCACACCCGCCAAAAGCCATAACTTGACTCTGAAATGAAATGAATTGTCCTGTCTTCAAGATTTCAGTTACGTCCAGGCCTCCAACGATACTTTTTTGGCTATAGGGAGAGAATGGGAGAGCTAGAGCCATGAGAGCATATTTTTAGCTTATGGCTGCACAGTAGCCGCTAGAATTAGAAAACTTTATACATTTAAGTGCAAAGTCACTATTTCGTGCAATAATAATAATCAAGTGTAGTGGTTACTTATTTTTAAAAGTTATTGCTAATTATTTAATTAGTTTCGTTATTTATTCATTAATCTTTACTCTTAGACAGGTATAACCCATCCATTAGTCAGGTCTTGTCCGTTAATCACAACATTGTCGGAATAGATCCTCGTAGAGTTATCGCATTGAGTGCGGCTATTCAGGAAGATCGCAACTCCACCAGAGTTCCCTCGTAGGTCAGATTTATTCCTGCGGAATACGTTCCTACAGCCACTCACGCCACCGTCGGGCATGTGGGTGCGAACTTGGTAGCCATCTTTTGTGGTGAAGACCCCTTCATTTCCCACAATCTCGTAGTCACTTCCCTTCACGTCCACCCAACTATCGTCCGAGTTCACATTCGACATCCCAGTGCCGTCGAAGTAATTACCCTCAATGCGACCGCAACATGTGCCCTCCTTAATGTCAATGTTTTCGCCACCACACGGTCCGATCCTGTTATTCACGATGATGTTGCGGTCACACTGGTCAGGTTCGGATGGACTGGTCCACTTGCTGTAGTCCTGGCCAATATAAATTCCCTCACCATAGCCTGGACGTGTGGTTCCTAAAGGGAAAAAAGAAAAGATCCATTTTTAAAGCGCAATTTGTGGATTGTGCAACATGTATGTATGCATTCACCTAAATGTTCCTACCGGTGTTGTAAACACGACAGTCCCGGACGACGTTGTCGCAACTGAAGAAACGGAAATGAATTCCTTCCTCCTGGATGGTGTGGACGGTGAGATTCTCCAGAATGTTGAAGTTTCCTCCGTCAACTAAGATTCCCTTCTTGGAATTGGCAACAGTGAATCCTTGAAAAAAGAGAGAACATTTACTTTAAGGGGCAACACTACCGGAGAATAATTTAATTGTTCTTGACAAAATTTTTGCTTCTTATTTTTACCTTGCAAAACATACCAGGAAGCCTCAAGGTTGAATGCACTCGACCAACTTGAGAGTACTGAGGTCCTGGAGCCTCTAATGACAATTGGATTTTCCTCCGTCCCACTCACTTCCGCCCGGAAGAACCCATAGAATTCTGTATCCTCTGAGAGTTCTATTGTATCCCCGGGTTTGACATTTCTCAACGCTGCTTGAAGATGTGCCGTAGTACTCACAGTGATTACCTCTGCATGAGTCAGGACGACCAGAGCGGTCGCAACGAAAAAAATTTTTCCAAACGCGTACATTTTCTCACGATCCTGACTAACTAAACAGCAAGTTAATGTTACCGCTCAGTTTACATCCAAAGATTTTTACGGACCAGATGAACATCTAATTCTTATAATGCAATGTTTCCCACATGACGATTCAAAATAGTGTAATGGTAGAAAGTTGCTTTTTTGATATGACTATCATCCATCCTTATCGAGATATGACTTTTCAACTTCAGATCAAATTTTCAAAGCGATCAATACGTCACTTACATAAGATAAACAAGATACAACCAAAAAGTACTTCACTTGAATGATTGATGAGCTACATTTACTAATCACATTTTGGGTAATATCAATCGAAAAAATTCTGCCTAATTATGATATACTATTCGCTATTGAAAATACTCCACATCAGAAAGTTGCATTTAGGCATTTAGGAATATTGGACAGCAATTGCTCAGCAATAAAAGTAGCAGGGGATTCCGTAATTTTTCGCTTTGGTTGTTTTCATCGAAATGACTACTACTGGCGCCATATGGGGGGAAGTAGGCGAAGGACTTTGTAGTTCTCGCTCGCTCCTGGTGAAAAATGATGACAAGGAAAGGTCATTTTTTTCTCAGTGGATGTATAGGACTACAGTGTGAGTCTTTTCTCCCCAGCCGTCCCCAAGTTCTCCCTTTTGGGCTCACCTTCCCCATTAAATCAAATCATGAGAGTAAAAGACTTTTTTCCGGTTTGATCCCTGTACAACAAAGGAGAGAAAAATAAAGCATAAAAATGGCTGTCTGACATCCCCCGCTACAGAACTTTTCCTACCGATTTTTTCTCGTTTCCAGCCGCCTGCGTAAAAAATGACAACGACTTTATCTTATGAAAGCGCTGCCGCTGCAGAAATTAAATCAGTTCAGGGATTTCTCGATCTGGATTCCCCCAACTTCAAAAAAATACTTAGGTACTTTACTTATCCTCCAAAGTTTATTAAAGGTGAAATGGAGGAAAACTTTTGCATTTGCTAATAATAAAAATGAAAGTGTATTGCCAGTGCCATTACGCTCCCCCATCCCAGTTCCACTTTCCCTTCCCGACTTCGACTACTTACAACTAAATTCACATCATGTGGAAAAGTTCAGTGAAGGATTACGTACTTACATGGATGTCCTGGAAGCCTGAATTGGAGTCCGGATAAAGAAATTACTGGAGATGCTACCATAATGAGGGTAAGATTGTCCTAAAGTTTCCAACTGGGAACTACCATGGTCCACTACCACTACCTAATATTGACGACTTTTTCTTTCCCGTATCAGTGCCTCAAATTATTCAAGCGGAATCGCGAATTCGACAAGACAAGAGGACAGTAACGACAACTCCCCAAACCCGACTCGATTCCCTTGTCAGGCGCGAAGCTTCGAGCTCGAAGTCACTGAAGAAATAAATCAAAGCAAAGATCGTAAATGTCAGCTGAGCAGCAGCGCGACCACTACCAACACCAACACTAGAACTACTTCTTGCTGCTTCTTTGTTTTTCTTCTGAAGGTGAAGCTGAGTTGTGACTAGTGACTGGTGAGTTACTTTCCCCATCGGCAATAAAATGAAAAACTAGAGAGTTTGAGTTGGACTTGGAGGATACCATCTTTCTATTGCTTTCGTTCCTGAATAAAAGAGAAAGGAAATGAAGACAGCGACATGCTCCCCAAATTAAGTTTCTTCGACTCGACTCGATCGGGCAAGACAAGTGATGTCGTTTTTGCTGACCGTTTTCTTTTCGAATAAAAAAAGGAATTGTTCCACCTCCACCTTGGAAAGAGTCTGTGTACTTTTAGCATCTAAGGTCCACTTACTTCACCTTCTGGATCAGAATGTGGATCGAGGACGCATGGGAAACTGCGTTTTCGACACGACACGACACAATTCAAGCCAGCCTACTTAAATAGCCAGAATGTGGGTGGATGGCATGCGATGGGAGGAAAGGACTGGGAATGGAACTGGACCTGCTGGAGAAATCGGTTGATGGTGCATAGTAGATTTGGATTGAACATTGAACATAATTTTCCTCGTGCGCTACTCAACGTCCACGGTGCAATGTAAAAGTCGAAGATGAATTGATGACTGTAGGTACTTTGCAGACTTACTGTTTCATGAGGAAAGTGAACTGGAAAGGAAGCAACCTAGAAGTCTACTTTCTACTTACCCATTCACCCATATTCGAGGATTCCACCGGGGATTGGTTACTCTGGAGTCCTGACCGTGAAATATTTCTTGGGGAAAAACTCATTCTTTGATCTGGAGCTGGATCTGGTGCTATTGACTTACAGTTCTTAACTTATGCCTATTTATTGGGGGAAGGGACACTCCCATTCCCATCATGAGTGTTCCGTAGAGATGTCATCCATAGTAAAAGGAAACTGCAGCCCATGGTGAACCATGATGGATAGTAAGTATTTAGTTCTCCAAAAAGAATCCTATTATTATCTTATATGTACTTTTATCTAGGGATGGGAAAGTCCTTTCCAGTTTTTTATGGCTTCTTTTGGAAGTAAAACCGGAATAAAAATGATGGGAAGGACATTACCGATTAGTTCCTTCCTCCTACTTTTCAATTGAATGCGACATCCCCGTACCTCGGAAAGGAATGAATGCCGTTCGAGAAAGGAAAAATGTATTTCAAGGAGTTCCATAGCCATCCATCATATTATAACTTGGCCCAACCTTAACTTTACATAATATAGAGATATATCTTCTCCGGGAAGTTGGATGATATTGTAATGATAATATGAAATGGCCTATTTCTCGAACTTGTTCGTTGCGGTTTGGCTACTAGATATTATAGGTCGTTCCAATCTTAAAATCAAGTCGCATCGAAGCTTACTGGAACTCAGGGAGCTTCACATCGGAATTTGAATATGATTAAGCCTTTGATGGATCCGGGATGATGGGGGACTAGGGGAATTGGAAATTGATTTTATGACCCGATTCACCCTTATCCTCTCGAGAGACATGCAAAAAGTTCAATAAGTAAATTCTAGGGCAGTAGTATTTAGACAGTTTTATATGCGAAATGGATAGATTTTTACTTCTCAGTCGGTTTCCATTGCACACGTCAAACACTGTCTGAATAGGATTGAAAATAAATTTTTCAAGGTCCTACCGCAAAAACGTCTGCGTATAGAAGCCGTCGATGGTTTAATATTTTTTCTTGATACGAGTGAAAAGTAGGTACCCGGACCACCCACAGTACCTACGCTTTTGACGATACCTCCAAACCAAAAAAAGGATTTCATGAACCTTCTTTTCCCTGGGTGGGATAAAAAAAGTAGCGAGAATATTAACGACCCTATTTAAAGGGTATGGTTTCAGGAGGGAGACATTCCAGAAACGTTTCATTGTTTCATATGAAAAAAACTACTACAAGTGGCCATAATGATCACTTCCCCTCATCATTTTCACTCTTCACACTTTTTTATTGAATTCCCGCGCTGTAATTTTTATCTGGATAATAAAAATGATGATAGTCATAATCATGAAACTTCTTTTCAGGGTGGGACAAAAGAGACCTTCATTCCTAGGGAAGGGAAGAAAGGAAGAATAGAAATCCCCCAACTTATGGATCTTTGAATGAAGGAGGGAGGAAGACGCTCTATTACATATCCAGTCTTCGGAACTGAAGCGTTTGTAAAAATGCGATCCTTTCTCTTAGGTTGAGATAAATATGCCGCCTATGGTTTAAAACTACATTTTATGCACCCTCGACCCCCCGAACCTAATAAGATATTTTCCACTCGATGGAACAAAGAGGAGGAAGGAAACTTGATCGCATCGTCTTCCCACTAATAAAAAAGTGTACTTTATGAAAACTATTTATTTTTTCAGATTTTATTAAAATCGCCGTCGGAAGATTGGTAGGACCATTCTCAAGTAACCCCATCGATCTGTAAGGTTTACTTGGAAGTAAGTACTTATGATGAGTGCTCCCGATCACTGGACTGTGCCAACTATATCGATCAAAAATTTTATTCAGAGTAGGTTTACTTTACTTTATCTGATTAAAACCAGTTTTATAACTTTTTAAGTTTAACGAACTTAAGTTTCACGGAATCATCTAGACCATAAATATGGCATAGGATCGATAAACTGTATAAACTGATCGATAAAGTCAGTCGTAAAACTTGCGTTGCAAAGCTTGAATAATTATGCAATTTTTTTAACTCTGATGGAGCATTTTTATTGATCGTGTCATATAATTTTATTGTAAAAGTCATCACAGTTTTTTTTGGAAGGAAGGTTTATTATCGATGATTTTTCAACTGTTTTAGTCACAAGGCACTTTTGCAAAGTTGCACATCACGCGGAGTGGTTCGTTGCAGGGCCGGAGTTGAAGGAATGCGTGAAGTAAGTCCACTCCTTTCACGAAAGCAACACAATGCTGTTGGTTATTTGGGGGTTTGACTGGCACCCCTGAGGAAAGGTTCCATACATTCTCAATATGGGTGCAGTTAACCTTGATTCCATATGTCTTAGAATTCCTTTCTGCTACATCCTCTCCGTTGATCCAGTAAGCTAATAAGTATTGGGAAATGAGTCAACGGTTATCATAATCCTATTGAGTAAATTGAAAATGCTTTACTTCATTTATACCGACGCCAACTTACTGCCCGTGGGGATGCGATCACTGGATCGGAGCATGTTGAAGGTGGCCACACTTGGTATAATAGCAAGCTCGGCAGTATTCGCATCGAATTGTTTACAAAACTGAAGAGCCTCGGAGTGATTCCGCTGGAAATTGGGAAATGGTCCCGGATTAATTAAAAAGGAGATTCTAACGGATTTAGCGTGAAGCCTAACAATTTATTTATTTTCTAGCGAAAATTACCAGAGCTGCATCCCAAAAGTAGGTCAGTTCGTTGGCGTCATCATCCAGTTGGGAAAGGTGTGCATCTTCTGGAGTGTAAAAGAAATATATTAGCGACCGCGAACTCCTTGATTTTTATGAAATGACACTAAAAAGAACTCACGCGTTTCCCAGTTTGCTGCCACGTTCGGGCGAGTCACAAATGCGAATATCAAAGAGAGAGACAAAATTCTGGGGGCAATTTGAATCATGGTTAGTTTAGTGAAATAAATAAGATCGGTAATAAAGAATTACTTCAGTCCTTAAATTCAGTTGGAACCAAAAACAAACTTACAGTGCTTCGCAGGTACGGCTGCTCTTTTATAGAGGAATTTTAAATCAGATTTTCCTCTACTTCGCTTGTGCAGACCGACCTTTTTAGATTAAAATGCAGTTTAATCATTTGCATGAGAATGCTTGCAACTGTCAATGACTATAGAGGAGCATGTAAGGACTTTCCAATGACGTAAAAAAGCGAGTAAACACTCTTTTACCCGAAGTCGGTCTTCTAACTACGAATGTTTTTGTCCGGAATGAGTTTTACTACTGAATAATTTTAGAATGCGAAAAATATAATCCACCAAAGGTTGAATGCCAGAAGCAGATAGAGTACTTTCTGATCTTTTGAAGGTCACTCTATTTCTATTTATATTAGTTGTGTGTGATATGAAAATAAAATCCATAATCCATAGATTCATGAAATTGAATGTGCTCAACTTGTTCCAGAATGCCCAAAAACTGGATTAGCGTGGTGGGTAATCAGTAATTTTGTTTTTCATGCTGATTTAATTAGATGTGAAGTTAAGTACGCAATGGACGAACAACATTTGATCCATATACATAAATCGAAAGCAACAATCTGTAAGGAATTGAGCCGGTGGTTGGTCGTATGGGGCACTGTCTTAAGCTGAACCGGAACCAGAACCTGTGTCTTCCCCACCGTCACCGGCGTCACATTGTGCAGGTAAGACACACAGGGGACGAAGACCTTGGGAGCAGGGTCTCAGTTGCAAGTAGGAATTCACCAAGCTAGATCCTTTAACCAAGGCTAAGCACATCGGAGTTGAAGTGGATGACTGCACTGGAATATCTGTGGCCATTTCCTTCTTGCAGGAACTAGTCACGTTGAATTTCCTTTCGGTGGTTTCCTCCTGTCCATTCACCCAGTAAACTGTGCAGTAAAATATTAAATAAATGAATGCATAATTAAGTGATCAGGAGAAAAAACGATTTCGCATGGAATGGAATATGATGGATGATGATGATATTATTAACTTGGTAAATCACCAACCTGATGAAGGGATGGTAGAATCGAGTCTCAGAAAGTTGTAGGTCTGCTTGGTATCGATGACTGCGAGGTCGGACGAAGGATCAACTTGCTGACACAACGCCTGGGCGGATGCATAGTTCCTCTTGAGAAGTAGAGAAAAAATCGAACACGGTTAAGCCACAACGAACAAACTTCGATTAAACTTTTATTCATGATTAAGGTAAGGGCTTTTACCGCGTATACATCATGGTAGTAAAGGTTGTCTCCGTAGGATCCAGCAATTCCAATGTCTCCAGAGGTGGCCCGAAGCTTAACTGAAAAAAGGAGTTTGAAATTAATTTTAGAAATTCGGAAACAATTTCAATTTACTTAATGCTGCACTTACGAGTACGCTTGAGTTCCGCGTACGAAACCGCCGCGTGCGTGGTAGCAACCACCGTCGCGGCCACGAGGAGAACCACGCAGATAACTTTGGACGATTGCATTTTTTGGTGTTGGAAATCAGTTTTTAGTGCTTGACTTGTCGTTAAGATTCTTCGAGTCTGGAAAGAATGGAACTGTACCTGGAGCTTGTGAATCAAATGAAGAGTAGTTAGTGTGACTGCCCTGCCAATCGCGCCTGCTTATATAGGTCAAGGCGAGCGCAATCTTTATGATAAGACTGGACGGATAATTATTCAGGGATTTGCGTAATGACCGATGGATGATGGATTAAGAGGCGACACAATAATGTATCATTTAAGTTTTACCTACTTAAATTTTTATATATTAATGCACGTGGACTAGAGAATGGAAAAATTCAAAGTTGTTCAGGAACCAATTACGCTTATAATATAGGCGATCCGACAACGAGACCGGTAAGAAATAAATATTTGAGAGCTGAATCATAATCCGTCAAAAGTAAATGAATAAATGCAATGCAGTGCATTATTTCTCCCGAAATTCACTGAATCTGGAACAGGAAGCAGTAAAAGGGGCTTAATTTTGTGAATGAGAAAGTAACCTAATGATGACAAGTATGGATGCATTCATATTAACCCATTCTTTTTCGGTGAAATATGCATATCAAAGTCATTAGTACAAAATTATGCCGGACTTAAAGGATTTGCTTCTTTTTTTCGGAAAAGGAATGACGCAAGCGAATATAATATATTTATTTGCATCTCCAATCTCAATGCATTTGTTCATTCGTTTACGTTTTGGGTGCACTGATAGAATCCTTCTAGTAGACAACACGTGGACGTGGAGTTTATCATCTACATTAAAAAACTGTGTGTTTAATGATGATATGTAAGAATGCTCTCCTTTTACCAATAGGCTAGAGACAATGTTTCAGAATAAGTTAGGGAAAAATGTACTTAACTAGACTGTCAACATTCAAGATTGCGAGTAAAAAGTTGTTTATTTCAACTTTTGAAAGTAAATGAATAAATGCAATGCAGTGCATTATTTCTCCCGAAATTCACTGAATCTGGAACAGGAAGCAGTAAAAGGGGCTTAAGTTGTCGATAAGTGCTTAATTCGACAGTTAATTCAGATAGTTTGTTCATAAATGCTTCCAATCCACAATTTCAGTCATATTTTAGTAACCGCTTCCATTTGAAGTCGACGAATTTTTAATTTCGATCCGCTCATTTAGCCCTCACTCCATCAATCTCACCAGCTTGTAGTTTTGGGTTGGGGTTCATCCAATACCGGTCGATAAGCTGGTAGCACAGAATGAATATAATGAGAAGGAAGAGGAGCATCCTCCAGTTGTGACGGATAGGTCTCATATTCTCGAAATGGTTGATATCTTCCTCTTCAGCGGCAGCAGCGTCGATCCCCACTTCAGCTTCACGTTCACCGCCCGGATTATTCAGAACAAAGTCGCCCCGGTTCACTGTTGAAGCTAATGTGCAGCAAGGACAGGTGCAGGTTCCTCCAGAATGGGATTTCAGTTTGAAGTTACTCGTACTCTTTTTGTCATTGTTTTCTTCGACTTCATTTCCATTGACATCTGTGGTTAGAGCTGCTGGTGGAGGTTCCACCAATATTTCGACTGAGTTTGTGACTGCCTTCAGGTCGCCTCTCTGATTTTCACGTCCCTCTTGACCTTCCTCATTTCCATTTATGTCGATGACAGTTGACGAAGATGCAACTGCAGCTAGCTGGGAGGAATCTTTTAGTTGTCGGAGGTCAAAATGACCAATGTCACCAGAATCTCCAATCACACCGACACCTTCACCAGTCCCGTCCATTTTCGAGGGTGCCCATAGTGTGTTCCGTGTGGCGTCCCCTGGCAGTCGGTTATGAATTTTTTGGTTTGCTTCAGTACACATCCAAGTTGAGCGATTCGTTAAGTGGTCACCCTCCAACGGTTCGTCCGACTTTGGCATTTTTACTACTTACTATTCCTTGTTAATGAACTGCTTCAATTTGGATCAATTTTTTTCGTCCATGCAGATTAATGATTAATTTGCTTTTATGTGATTTTCTTAGAGCAAGTACGGAAACGATTCCGATAATGAAAACCACGAGTAGTATAGGACAAGTATTACTTAGTTCATGAGGAAAAACGGTTGAAATAATGATTTCACAAGAATATCCATGATTACATAGTAAACGAAATAATAATAATATTGTTATCATTCCAGAAATGATGAAAATAAATAAAACCAATACATTACTTCACATTACATTTACAGCCAATGCCAATATTTCTCTAAGCAAAAGCAAAAAAAAACAATAAATAAACCAATAAAGTAATTAAAGTAATAGCAACAACAACAGCGATAACGATAACAAACAAGTTGTTGATAAAAAAATAAAAAATACGATAGATAATGGTACGATTCGGAAACTACTATCACAATCACCTCATCATTCAACTAGATAAAAAAGGAAAAGGATGTGAAATTAAGATTAAGATACAGGGTAAAAAATAATTCTAATAATATTCTTTCCAAATAATTAGGATTCTCAGTTAAACTCACCTTTAAGATGATGCTTTTCCCGAACTTGAAAAGGTAACTGAGCAATGAGTCGTTTGCGTACCATAAGGAAACCCACAAAGACAAACGTCATGCAAATGGTGATAGTCAGCAACATGACAATCATCAACTGTACATGATTTAGGTCGTTGTTGGGTGCGTAAATCTTTTATAGAAAACAATACATACAGACTTATTGAGAACTAGACACCCCATACCGATGAGTATGTAAAAATCACATACAATTGCACGATTAAAAAAATTACCATGAAATAACCAGTGACTTCATCGAAGGTGTCAAAAGGACCAAGGGTAACTTTGAAATGAAACAAGCCGGTTCCATGAGGCGTCACGCTTAAAGATGCCGTGTCGTGGTAGACTATTTTCGCATCAGTTTTCAAATCTTTGTCTACGACTCTCATGTATTCATTCTCAATGCCTAAAGAAGAAAAAAGGTATAGTCTTAATTTTGTTATTTTTGTGGTAAATACATACTTTTGAAATAAATAACGGGAAAATATTAGGCTCACTATGTATAGTGTATTCCTTCCTTTCATTAACTTCTTCCACGAAAACTGTCCAGTTCCTCTTTGGGGAGAAAAAACTCACGTGCTGATCTTTGTCTCTCATGATCCTATCGTATTCCACGCTGATATCAACCTTAGACCCGCGTTTAACCGTGTAAACCTTTAGTCAAGATATAAAAAGAAGTTTATTATTATTTCAAAACCAGCACAAAAACATGAAAAGTCAACAAAAAACGTCATAAATTGCACTGCACGCACCATTTTCTTACAATCGCTGTGTTTCTCATCGTCTGACATTCTGTCACTGGCTGCACAATTGCACTCTTTGATCGTCTTTGCCCCAAAGCATTGTTTCAGAACATCTATTTAAAATCATATGAATAAATGCACAAAAAAGTAATTATAAAAAGTTGGTATGCGCAAATGAATTTGTTTAAACGCAGTAAATCAGGTTTTACCGCTTTCTTCACTGATGCGATATCGATTCTTGAATTTTGGTTGTTCCGGGTCAACATTATAAACGTTCCTAGTGATAGGGACATCTTTCCCCATAAAAGAGGGTGGTCGGTAATTCACCTAAAAACCAGCCGAAATTAAATTATTCATCTTTTAACCGATCAAAATAATCGTAATTTTTTGATAATTCTATATCAATCAAGCTAATTTAAAATTGAAGGCTCACAGGCAAGCTGGAATAAAAGATATCCCCATACTCTTGCCTTGGTCGCCGGACTTCCGTTTTTGATGATAAAAGCTCCCTCTGCCTGACACAAGACGGAAGATCGATCTTCCACGGTCTAGGATACATCTTACTGTCACTTCCCCGAGGTTTGCATATTGCATGCATATAGATAGTCTTAGTCTTATGCAATGGAAAACTCACGGATAATTTATATGGAGTCGTCTTCCTTCGGCTCTATGAACTTGGACAATTAGAGTGAAGCTTCCATCAGAGAAGGAACAATGTGTGGAGACAATGATAGGGCGAACGGTGACACTTGCTACGCCTTTCTTTACGCCCGTGGGAGTAAGGGTGATGTGAATCATCTGGGGGTCCCTTCCAACAGTCTCCTCTCTTTCAACGAGAAGAACTCCAGGGTTTGAATTGGTGACAACCATCAGTGGTCGATAAATCAATGATTTGCCCACTTTACATAAAAAGATATATCAATCACATAAGTATGCAGTTTTATAGCTCGCGAAAAAATATTAGTTTTGCACTTAGAAATTGAATAATCATGCATCTTTAAAGCTATTTACTTACATGGTGTCAATGCCCTCAGTTTCATGGTAAAAGATATCGAATCATGTTTATCGAGGCTGATTCGTCCTCCACTCTGTTTCACCACGAGATTCGGCTGTAGCACCAATTGAAAATGACACCCACCATCAACAATGTTCCAGTTATTGTCGCATGGATATTCCCCCGGTATAAAATTTTCTGGGGGAATCAGGCTTTTATTTACTTCTAATCTTGTTGACACTAGTTCTCCGACAGAGGGAGTTTCCAAGTTTAACATTTCGTCTTCCAACTCATGGTAAGTAGGGAACTTGGAAGAGTCAGTGTCAGGGAAAAATGTTTCTCTGTTTGAGTCTTCTGGAACCCCCAGCCTTGCCATATCAGCTTTGAAATTTGTGTTGACAGCAGTTATAACATCTACATGGTCTTGGAACAATTCACTCCTCTGGTTATTCATCTCATCCCTTCGCCTCCTGTACTCCATGGTTAGTATATCGCCTCGTTCAACTGTGCAGTTTGAAAACTTTACTTCGGAGACGCTTTGCTTGTAGTATTCACAGTATCCAACGGTCGGAAATTTGATCAAGAAAGCTGTAAATGGTTTCGCATGAACTCTTGCTCCCAATCGGTAATAGCGCGTCGCCCAGCCAGACATTCTCGTGAAGTCGCGAGTAGGTTGTGGTGCCAATCCAAGCACACAATCTTGATCTTTGTATGTAGGAAAGCCCCGCAAGAGCACACTAAAATGCTGAGGTATATACAGAGTCATTCCAACATGGGAGAAGTCGAATGTATATTCTACTTTGTTAAAGGTGTCAAACATTTCTGAAAAAAATATCCATACTCAATTAGCAAAACTTACTAGTATAAAATACATGAAAAGTAAAATTAATACATTTAACATAATTTCAATCTTATTGTTACTTGTGTCCAGTTGCACCAGTGCCTCATTTGAGTCCCTAAAAACTATAACGATCACATCAGTGGGAACAGGAATAACTGGAAACGAAGTCACAATGGTGGCATAAAAACTCCGACGGAATCCTTCCAGAAAAACAAACTTTCCCTCGCGCTGTAAATTCTTCATATGCCTTATGTATAGCTCACAATGCGATGCACCAGAGTCCCGTCGTTCATTGCACCGAGCCTCATTTGGATCCAATTTGATGTCTGGATTCTGACAAATGACCGTATTACCCACATTTATATCGTTCAAGTAATGCCGTTCCGGTTTAAAATGTTCCAACGTAGGGACCTCTGCTTCGAATACAACCACTACATGAAAAAAATGAAGTCTGTGTGAGTTAATATTAATGCTATTTATGACTTTGTTATCGCATGTTTTGGTTATTATTATTCCTACAGATATATAAATAATTTAAACTCACCCTTGTCTCCGTCGATGGGAAATGGTACCAGTGGTCCGTGAGTATGCGTGTCTCTCGTTTTAAAGTTTATTGGGTCAAATGCAAGCATTTCAAAGGAAAAGGGAAATTCCACGAGTACATTTTCTTTACTAGGATCTAAAAACTGATCAAGATCCACAATGCGACAATTCCACGATGGGATATCTAAGACCTTTTTGAATTTGTTGCAAAAAAGGCATCGAATAGGAGATTCTTCAATGGAAACTGCATCACAGCTTTTTCCAGCATCTTTCCTCTCCTTCGCATCAAGAAGCGACTTGTACAGAACAAAGTAGTCCGGACTAAACCATAGGAGAACTTTTCCAGCGTAGCTTACAATAAAATTTCCTGTCATTCCAATATGGTACAGGTAACTTTCTGGCCAGTACCGATAAAGTGCAGTGTACTTAAACTGCGTAATCTTCTTATACTCAACGGCAACTGGAGAATACGACACCTGAAATAAATAATTCCATTTGCAATGTCAGACAAAATAAAAGCAACAATCACAATCAATACTTCATGCATGCAATCAGTATTTAGCTTACTCCAACTCGTCCAACGTATATTTCAGCGTGAGTCAACTCCGAGCACACGTAACTTCGATCAGGATGATTAAAACTGCAAGTTTCCATTCGACTGTCATTCCCATTGTTATCGAAAATAATCGGTACTGAGACATAAAGGAACGGTCCAGCAGCTTCCGCTATCCACACCTATTTAGAAACGGGAACTAATTAAGTATATATAGCAAAGATATATGCGGCAAAATAAATTATTCTTTTAATCAAGTACTACCACTGTTTGCTACAATCAAACCATACCTGATTTCCTGCAAAAAAAATACCCAAAATAATAAAATATTAAGCCTCATTTCAATATTTAAGTCAGTATTAGGGTGAGATTTGCGTTGTTTGTTCGCATTGCTAAAAATATAACTTGATTAACTTGCCTAGAAAGAATACATCCATTGTTTCGGGATTGACCTGTAAAATAAATCACGACGTGAATCATAAGTGCGAATTCATTACTAGATACATTTATATAGGATTTTAAACATACCTCGAGGTGCGTCATGTAAAACTGGGATGGAAATTCAAACTCCAGGAAGCCTCTCCCCATTAAGCCACTTAAGCGGTCGTAACCTTCAGACGTTGGCTCTTGGGAAACCTTTTCCGGAAGTACAAACCTGAATGTCCTCTCTTGTCCGTCCTAATCATTATGTATCATGTATAAACCCTTATAAACATAAATCATGTGAAGCTTTAAATTTTTTTCAATAAAGGGCTTACATCATCAAGCAAGAGTGTAATATCGAATTGACGTTGGTGATGGTTAAAATAGATCGAGATCAATTCCTTAATCGGTAGATAGCCATCCGTCGTTTCATACTCGTACTGTGCTTGGAAGAGAACTTTCCATTCGGTATATGGTTTCCCCGCATAAAGCACTGTAAACGCGTCTCGTTCCGTTCCCAAATCCATCGATTGGGTGACATGGTCAACTACGTAAATAACAATGTCATCTAGAAAAAAAATTAAGCATCTGGTTACTGGTTATATACATACGTGAGGATAAATTCATACACTTCAAAAATTACAGATAGTTTTGTTGTCTTGTATTTTACCGTAAAATGGGTACTGAAACAAGTGGCAGACAGGTGTATAGAACAATCGGTGGCGTCGAATAGACTGATGACCCAGAATTGGAGACCCATCCTTAATTATTGAAAATTAATGAAAAAACGGTATAAGACAACACTCCACGAAACTTTAAATTTAAATCAGCCTTATAAATGCATACCTCTGAGCAATTAAAGTTATCAAGTTGAGAACAAGGATCACAAGGTGTAAACTTCAGCAACGGCTTGAGCATATAAGGCAATGATGCATTCGCATTAGTCGCGTTTAATGAAGCGGACACCTGTTTTTTAAAAGTTTTGAAAATATTAGCCTCGTACAAATAGAACATAAAAATAAATAGCTTACATAATAATAAGAAAATTAGATAAAATACCCATAGGCCTCTATCAGTCAATATTAGTAGATGGTCGTTTGTAAGCACGAGACTTAACGGTTCTCCACACTCTGAAACCAAATTAACTCAAATCTTAGTTTAAATTGTCATTAAAATTCCCATATAAGATATTTAGAGGAGTTTCCCGAAATGTTGCAAAATAATAATAGATACTAGGTCCTACCTTCCGGATGCAAGTCCGAATCACAGTAAGCTTCCGTCAAATTCATCCATCCTTTTGGTTGCGCCAAATCATAAACCATCGGCACCGCCATCAAAAGATCAGAGGTGGAGTCAGTGCGGTTTCGCGCATAATTTAGAATTACGTACACAATGACTACAGAAGAAAATCGGACCTACTTTTAATTTGTTTCATATTGTTATTGATAAAAGTCCTATCTCCTTTATTAGCCACTTACACATATCCTTAATGCAAGGGTTGTCTATCCTTTTTAACCTCTGCTGATAGATGCAGTAGCTGTATCGTGCATGATAGTAGGTATTTGTCACATTCGATTTGATTTCGTCAATTACGTACTTATTACAGT
>JAHZNH010001004.1:0-11179 GCA_027744355.1 Tyrannoseira gladiata
ACTTTGAAATGGATGTAATTGCACTGCAAGGGAGAAAGTCGGGGAGTCTCAACCTCAACAGATGTCTTTCACGCCTTGAGGTGGATTGACGCCTCCATGGAAGGATCATGACTCCTCCGGTTCTATCCTTCCAGCATTTTTTAAGGAAAAGCATATCATTGGTAACGCTCTACTGTCTTATTGGCAGACAAAGGAGTGACTTTACCCGGAATCCCTTTTTTTACTTAGAAATCCATCAATTTTAAAAATCCGCGGAACACGCTCATCCTCCTCTGGAAAAAATAATGCTCTTCTCATTCGCGGAACAAAGGCAGAGAAATGCTCAGAATGTAGGGCACTCTTCACTCCCACCCTCAGAAGAGGAACGAGGAAGGATTTGTAATTCAACCAGAATTGTCTCCCGTTAAAATCATGCAAAAATATGTGGTGGCGGCGGTGGTGGTAGTGTTGGCTCTAGCTTCCACTTTCATCATACCATCAAGAGATTCCTCCTGAAAGTCCCACTCCACATCAGTATAATCGAAGCGTTTGCCAGTTACTGCGCATTTGGAGCGTGGGCCTAGAATTATCCGAGGAATTTGCTGGCATGTTCATTAAAAAACCTAACCTTTTCCCCTCGCCTACATTCCCAATTTCACCCTGGATAAGTATTCCAAGATTTATTTGATGGAAATGAAATCCTTAAACTGGGAGGAATTCATTCATGTTCAAAGGAGAGAGATTACACCTACCCCATCAATGAACAGGGCCAACGATAAAATGCACAACATTCGAATCCTCTCATTCTTTCTCGGGGCTCCGTGTTCTGGGAAAATCCAAGACAAGCATACATAAGTCGGCTGCTATTAAATGCTGATTCTCTTCATTAATCTTAATAAGGAGGGGCGAGAGTGAGATGGTCTCATGGAAATGCCAGCGTGAACCCACAATCAAAAATGTGAGACATGTCCAAACAGATTCCGTGACTTCTCAGNAAATGCCAGCGTGAACCCACAATCAAAAATGTGAGACATGTCCAAACAGATTCCGTGACTTCTCAGAAATCCCTTCCAGTTTTGCAATCGCACTCGCACTCACTCTCAAAAAAAACGAGAGGTTGGTCTGCCTACCACAGGAATAAAAAAAATGTGCGAGTGAAGCCGGGAGAGCCCTACTACTGTAGGCCTTCTTCCATTTCCCCCGCTAACATGCATACTCATCCATTTTTGTCATCATTTGTCTAAAAACAACTAATCTTATTCATTTGAATAAATATGAGTCGACATGTCGCACGTGCTCCACCTCGAGAATATTTTCTCTGGGAGGCTGCCCAGCATCTCAAAGTAAACGACCGACCCAAGTCAACCTTTCATGAATATGGAGGGACGTCATCAAAAAAGAGAGCGGATGCAAGTGGAAATGAAAAGGTAAGAACCTGATCCCGTCTCCTTCGCTCATTTCACTTCCGTACTCGCTCACTCTTTATTTGCGACGAGGAGGAAAGGTTCGCCTCTGAAAAATGCATTAAGGTGCATGTTCCCTACCTTTTTTTATCGACACTCACCAAAATGAAACAAAAAAGCAAAGCAATATATTTCACTTTCGTCTTGTTTATATTCAGATCAACAGCAATTTTCCGGAGAAGTCGGGAACAACCTGGGCAAATATATGTTGGCTTCCTTTCCTCCATTTTCTCCTTATCATCATCATCATCATCTTTATCATGATCACACTTGACACTTCCCTCACTCTCTACCTCTCCCTTTCCCCGCGCTCGCGAGTCGCATCGCATCGCATCGCGACATTAACATTATCCTTTTTTGTCGCCTCACTCGCAAATTATTACAAATGACGAGATGAGAATGATGTTGATATGAATGCGCCTCCGTCATCCGGCTCTTCTCCAGAAAAGCAGAAGCAGAGGAAAAAAATACTTACTCTACACAGGCCTTTATCGTCTCACAATCGCTGTAAAAAATGAACACTCTCCGAGCCCCAGTCCCACTCTCCTCCTTCCTTCAAGTTTATCGCAGGGCTTACTTAAGAACAAGAGATTGCTTCAAGAGCCCAAGTACGTAATAAAAGGGAGAAATCGCCATTTTAAGTCAGTCATTAATAATACTCTCGTCCAGACCTCGGAGAGGGAATGCACGCACTCATTCAAATAAATAATTCTTGGAAGCGGTTGGAACTCTAAAGGTTGGTGATGATGTGGCCATCATATATATATACACTCTCTTATCTCAATATTTCACCTCACTCCATTTTTTTATTGTTTGTGATGTGATGTGGCGTAATGAAATGCAGCGTAATCCAATCTTGGAACACAGGCTCGCTTTCTCCATTTCTCGGAGTACTTATCATACTCCATGTCGTGCATGGAGGCATGACACCATACAAAAACAAAGCTCTGAGGTTTTGTTTCCTCAGTGGGCAATATGTGGTGGCTCCTCCAAGATTTACATCTTTTTCTTGTTCGCAATTCGTATTTTGAAAACACAATTACTCACTATCGCCTCACTGCCGCCATGCTAGAATGCCCGACGAAGACCACCACACTGTTTACTTTTACCAGTGCAGTAGAACCACTGCGACTGCTTACTACCACTACCACCGTTCAAGAAAATGGAACAAAACCGCTGTGTATGGCCGGGAATAATGCATTAATTATGGTCATTTGTCACGCCATGCATGTCCCCTGACATGTTACGTTTTTATGCTCTTTATTTTCTCCGATGATGTTTTGCCCACTCAGCCCAGCTCTGGTCTGCTCCTTTTCCTTAGTGTTTGTTGGTCGACTAAAAGAAAGGAAAAAATATACCCACCCAACATTACGGCGACGGGAAGGAGCCGTGGTCGGTCGTAGTCAACTTCTCCACTCCTCGTTACCCTTTTATTTTATTCCCCTAATAATATTTATTTACTCTTTACAAGTAATTTGTTTCTCATGTGTGTGTGTGTGTGGGGTGTAAATTTTCCCCCCGCAATATTAATAATAATGGCGTCCTGTGGTATGGATTCATGCATGTAAAACGATAATAATAATAAATGGTATCATGTAAATAAGGAGAACAACAATTTTCGCGCCACTCCACACTCCCTTCAACACACCACATCGCCACCAAAGGCCCACACAGATAATATTTTTCTCCTTCGGATGCTCTTCTATTCTCCTCTAGGAATCCGCAAGAAATAAGGAATTATTTTCTTGCTCCACTGTCCCTTTTAATTTTTATTTATTTCGGGGAACTGTATCTCTCACCTCACCCTCCCATCCCCAGACAACCACGAAACCAGGGACTACTCCTTCGGAAAAGGGAAAATGGGCAAGTGAGTGAGTAAAAGAGAAAAAACTTCATTTCGGAACTTGACTTTTTAAGATATGCCTTGATGTGATGTTGCCTTCCTCTCTCCGTGTCATCTTTCATGGGAAGGAGTGTATGTAAATAATGATCCCCCTTTCCCTCTTCCTTTTTTTCTCCACACTTAAGTAATTAGAAGCATTCCTCCACCGCTGCTCATTTACTCTCCAAGTAGGAAATGACTCGTCATTCGGAGAATTTCATTTCCTTCCTCATTGAAACCCCGAGCACACAGTTTTTTAATGTGCGGAGTAATAGTGATACTCTGGTCTTCCGCGGGAGTGGTGCTCACTTTCAGCGAATACAGACATATGAGTAGTCAAACTAACATTTTTTTTGAAAAAAATGAATGGGAATGGCCACATTAATTAACTTAATGGATGTTTATTTTTTTGTGATTGGTTTCACTCCCGGAATGATGCGTGGTGATGTATGGCGAGTGGTGAGTTGATGGGAATGGGACTCGAACTCCCCAATAAAAGTGCATTGTTACAGGAGTACACACTTACTCACTCAAAAAACGCGTCCGTTTTTCCCTTGTCACGTCACTATAAAAAGTAGGAAGTGGGCAAGTGAGTATAGGGAGAGCTCCAATGCATGACAACAACAACCACACCATCGACAAAAAATTACAGTGTAGTGCACTATACCGCTTTCACTTCGGCCATCTCCTTTGGCTTGGCCAGTTCGTGAGAAATCCAAGCGAGCACGAGTCAAATTGATGTATCTCATTTTCCAACTAATAATATGGATTGATCCGATTAACTCTACCCGGCTCCATGAAAGCCCAGCTCCGGCTCTCTTTTTTTTGCGCTCACACACATGAAAAATGTGACATTATTAGTATTCCATTCCAGCATCATAATCATCATCGTCAGCAGCACGGCATGTCACCATATATTTTTCTCGCTGCATGCATTAGCTCACCGCAATTTTTTTTCGGCGAACCAACCTAAGCCAAGCCAATTCAAAAAAAAAGAACTGCCTATTTTGTCGCAATGTATTTAATGTAATGCCTCTCCGAGATAAGTCGGTGGGGACATGACATGCAACTTGCCTGGAATATTTTCCAGAGGGAGAGTGAGCTGACCACGGGATATCATTTCCTTAATAATAAGCCACACACACGATGATGACGATATGACGACGGATGGTGAAAGCGCACTCACTCGCTCTCTTTTAATCATCCTAACTAAAAAGGGGTATGAGGAGGAAATGGTTTGGCTATTTTCTCCGAGAATCAAAATCCGATTACTGCACACCTTTAAGTAAGGATCAGTCTTAGTCCCGACCCGAGAACCAATCACACCAGATGAATGAACCTGATGAATAGGTATATCATATCCCATGACATTTTCAGCTTTCCTTGATTCACTTCCTTGAAAATGCTGAGGGCATGAAGGCTCCGATACCTTTTTGCGGTACCATGATCAGGCAATTGTTTTTCCATATGGCGGTTACTCTCCCGTACTTCTGTGTGTATTTACTTACACGTGATCATATTCCGATGATCAAATCACCACACAAAAGAGACATATTATTACATGATGCATTAACAATATTGATAATGAAAGTTTGAAGAAAGCAAAGTTTCCCTTCCTTATACGCTATCGCCCCCACCAGCACCAGCACCACTCGCTCCATGCAACTTTGCACTATAGGTCGATCCCTCCAGAAGAATAAAACTTTTTTATAGGTTTGACAATCGAGGAAAAGTATGACATGCACTTATTTCTTCAGATGAATAAAAACTTTTTTAAAGGGATAAGGGGAAACTTTGCTTTCTCCTACTTTGTCATCAATTTGTTCACTTGCGAAATGCCCAGAGAGGGAGGAAATCTTCCTGCGTTGCACAAACTAAACTCAGCAGGAGGAGAAGAAAAAAATATCACAGTACCTACTCAGTTACTCGCCCGCTTCCTTTTCTTGCACGCCACCGCACCACACCACACCACATCATATCACCACCGCAGTGTGTAGGAATAATAGTGTGTTTAGGAAAATATCGTCCCTGTTTTCTCCCCCTTTCGGTGTCAAATTCCCTCTCCTTTGCGAAAACAAATCATAATGATCGCCATCAAGGAATAATAGTGTGTTTAGGAAAATATCGTCCCTGTTTTCTCCCCCTTTCGGTGTCAAATTCCCTCTCCTTTGCGAAAACAAATCATAATGATCGCCATCGTGATCGTGATTTCTTTACACACGTCATTATCTCGATAATGGCATTGTTTCTATAGCCATAGGGAGGGGGAAACTACATATCTGATTAAATGAGTAAAAGTTCCCTCCTGCGGGAGATAGTGGAGAAAACCGGGAGCGTTAATGATTGGAGCTGAGAGAAAAGTTCACGTTTCCGAAGGAAATCACTATTCGGTGGGGTGACAAGGAGGGGAAACTACATATCTGATTAAATGAGTAAAAGTTCCCTCCTGCGGGAGATAGTGGAGAAAACCGGGAGCGTTAATGATTGGAGCTGAGAGAAAAGTTCACGTTTCCGAGGGAAATCACTATTCGGTGGGGTGACACATGCACGAGACGATTGCCATTTTTATCAGGAGCCGAGCCAAAAGTACTTGCTTACCTACTCACTATAGTTATTACCAGGGGAAAATAATTTTTATTACTATCTTTGGGTACATCATTACAAAAAGCTTTAACTACCCAATCCGATCCGACCAAACCAAACCATAACCAATATTCCATTTTATTCCCGTAAACGCATCCTGGGTTTTGTTTGTCCATTAACCAACAATTTCTATTCTGTCTATAGAATCGGTTCATCCAGTTTGGTTTTGGTGGTGGTGTTTCTCCTCCCCTAACGTAACAGTTTGGGACATGGAACGTCAAGAAAATAAAAAAGGAGTTATTTTTCCCTCCCTTCCTCAAACGATTATGATTACAACTTAATTTCAACTCAAAACTATGACCATATTAACATGTAGGAACACTCCCCCCAAAATTTACTTGTCCCATTCAATGAAAAACGCACCGAAATGGTTATTGTTTAACATCCTCATTGTTCCTACTAATTTCAGAGAGGATGAATAAAGCAGGACGAGACGAGGCCAGACCAGACCATATCACTGCATTCATTCTCCAGCCCCAACCCCCGAGCACTTTCCACACGTCCATTTGGAACCATCCAAAAAAAGCAGAGTGTACCTCTCCCAGTGAGTTCCGCATCACATCACGTTCCGAGTACACTACTAATGCTCAAATTTTTATAATTATGAATTCATGTAGACATGCATTCAGATTATAAATTTACATTTTAATTTCTACCTCGCGTTACAAAATGCTCATGCGGCAGTAGTGGTAGTAGTAGTAGTCGTAGTGTTAGTGGTTGGTTGGTTGGTTGATGTGTGTATATGGACTTCATACACACGAGTACTTACTACGACGTATACGCACCACCTAATTAAAATGATAGCCAGTGGCGATGCACACTCACTCACTCCCCCACACAAGAACTTTTAGAGCAGAGGAGCTAATGTATTCATTTCGATTCCATTAACAGTGCACACCTAATTACAATGATAGCCAGTGGCGATGCACACTCACTCACTCCCCCACACAAGAACTTTTAGAGCAGAGGAGCTAATGTATTCATTTCGATTCCATTAACAGTGCACTACCACACACTACAACCACCACCGCCACCACTTCCACCACCACCTAGTCCATTTTCCACTGGAAAAAAGCTTCTTTTTAAAAAAACGTGTCCAACCTCTAAAAGCCCAGCTTCAGAGAGCCAGAGAAAATTGCAATAATTTTCCCCATCCCCACTCCAGCCCGAGCTGGGAGCCCCCATTTTCAAAAACTCTGATGACTTAGCTCATGTGTGTCGGGGTATGACGAGAAAATTAACGTGTCATGTTGCACTGATGTCGTAGTAGCATGGATGGAGCTTTCAGCAGAAATTGGTCGCCTTACATCATCGCCATAATCGAAGGGGGAAAATGCTCGTAATTGTAATTATAATGGCGAGTTAATGTGCTTGTTGATGTGTTGTTGGTGCTGCGGCTTCACCAGACGAGAAAAAAAGTTGTTGTGTTATGTTCTCCCCTTTTTTCCTCTCATTTCATATCATGTGTACTTATCTGCATAGAAATTAATCTAGTATGAGCACACCAAAACCAAACCAAACCAAGCCAAGCCGCAACGCAGGAGAAAAAAAGTCACATTTTTTCGGTTCTATTTTTTCCCCTTTGCCGTCGCTCGATTACACCGTGAGTATGGCGGAGAGTCGCAGCTCGCAATTATGTGGAGATGCTCCCAGTATAATTTTTTTTGGTCGAGCCGAGCCGTGCCCATTATAGAAGTAATTAAAACACATTTAACGGACAAAAATGACTATTTAGTGGTGTTGCTCATGCATTATGCTTTCGGGGAAAAAATGCTCCCTTTCATTCGCCCTCTCGTGCTTTCACTCATTCAGGAAAAGAGTGCGGGGTAAGGAGAACTAAATACTAGTACTACTACTGTATTCGCTTCCGCGTGGCTTTCGAGTGGAATGGAATGGCTCTAGTTGCTCGTCAGTGGCTGAATTGGCACAGTCACTGACTTCTCTAGAGGTTTGACTGCGGACTAGGGATAGGAAGGCATGAAATAAATTTGTAATCAGGTACTTGTTGTGTCAGTTACCTTTCCTGGTGGAATCATTAAATCATCCTATAATGAGGGGAAAGGGAGGTGGGTTGTTTGATATGGAAGCCATAGTATGAGTAGTTGGAGTAGCGGTCCCACTCTCCGAAAGCGACGATGGACAAATGAGCATGGGGAATGAAATTAATAAAAAATTTATAGTAGAATATTGTATGTATATTTATTTATGCACTGGTGTGATAAGTCACAAGTCCACGAGGAGTCAAGATCGAGCTCGGTTAAGCTCAACTTGCCCCAGCAGTCTTTCGAGTGCAAGAGTAAGAAAGCAATCAACAAAGCTAAACCAATAATCATCTTGTCAACTTTATCCGGAGGTCCTTCCAGAAATTAAAAAAAATGTGGAATGAGTAAGTACCTACGAGTAGAATTTACTATGGATATAAGATTGAACTAGATTTTTCAAGCGTTTTCGTGGTCGAATGATCTACATTTATGTTTATTTAAGGATATTAAGATTTTCTTGGCAAGTCCTTATGCTCAAGAATGGTTTTGTAGTGGCGCAGTTTCCCTATCGTCGTTTTCCTCCACAACACAGCCCCTTATTTTTTTCCTTGTGATATGCTTGCTTCCTGCTGCCAAAATTGAATTCATCATACTTCCCCGCTATTTTAATTAACCAGGGATTTTGAGCTGAAAATTCAATTTAGCCGTAGTCCTCTCCTTGTCATCCTAATCTTTCTTGGGTGGAGTGTGTACTGCCACTAGCACTGCTCCTACTACTAACTCTACTACTACGCTCATATATGTTCATTCAGTCAGTGTTTGGCTCTATGCATATTCCTTTTTTTTTAGCAAGGCTGCTTCTTTTCCCCGCAGCTTCCAACTCATTTCCTCTTCTTAAAAGAAATAAAAAATACGGTTTGATAAGAGCCACTACAATTTGCATACCAACACGCTCGCTCACGGAGGAATTAAGTTGCGAATATGTTCTGCGGCTTTTCGACTCCACCACTTTATGGGAGTGAAGCGTGGAGTTGAGTCGCCATAATAAATGTTGATTATTATTAAAGTCCATGTGGAGCTTGGATTAGAAACTCCCAGTGTGAGCTCATCCAGCGGAAAATTTAGCCGCAATAATTGCTTTTTTAAACCTTTTCCAGGGAACGAAAAGTTCATTCATTACTTCCATAAAATATGAATGGATTAGGGAAAGGCAACAGTTAACGGGGAATAGAGAGAGAGTGGAGGAGTGGGAGAGGAGGAAAAAAAATTCATGCATTTTGATTGCCTTCCTTCTCTCCCTCCCTTGATATATGTACTGGCGAGGAGAAAGATGGGACGCTTCTCTGGGTTGCGTGCTCAAGTCCACTTCACGAGAGACACAGGTAAATATGTTCCCATTCTGTTGGATGAGTGGCTTGCTAATGTCCTATTTAAATGGAAGAAATATTCAGAGGCGGTGGTTTTATGCTGCGGTCACATTATCATTACATGAATATGAATAGCCGGCAAGCAAGCAATTTTTTCACATTTCAGTCTGTTCTCCTCTCCTCCTCTGCGAGCTTGTTTCATTCCGTTTTTTTGTTTTGAAAATGGATCCGAAGGAGAAAACACACTCGGAAAAGGAACAAGTCGAAGTCTCTTTTTGTATTGTTCTCTACAATGAAACCGTCCAGAAAAGAAGGACTGCACTATGTAGCGTTGAAGGCAAAAAAAACGTTACAATTCATTATTCACGGGGAGGAACAAGACTTTTGCCTGCAGGACAATGAAAAAAGAGTCTAAATAGTGAAGCTCACGTAGTGTGTAAGAAACGAAAAGGGGATTTTTTTGAGTGGGGGAATTGCACCCTCAAAAATGAGAAAAATGAATTGTGCATCGCATTGTCATGTCCACGGGAGCTGCCTACACATTTCAAATGGAAAATTCATGTCAGCGTTCCGTCTTCCCATGCTCTCATTTCAAGAGACCTCAACTGAAACCATGAGCATTCGCGGAGTTTTTTTGTGGGTGGTCTAAACAAAGTGAGTAAGTAGACTTGCTGAAGTATTTGCGTTGGTGCAAGCTTTAAGAATAGGACGGACGGCATGATGAACGCATAGGTACTTAATGGGGAAACTGACTTTTTTCCCGGTTGAAGACACTTGAGTGACAGGTTGGCTTCCTTCCTCCGCACAGAGAGATATAATTGCATTTTAAAGGAGGAATGATAAATTAACGAGTGCGAGTGAGAGTGCAATTAAATCAACCTTCAAGTAAGGGGCTACGGTGGAGTGCGAATCCAGGATTACCGATTTCATGCACGGCATTCTACTTTCCATTCGAATGAACAAAAGTGCATTTTGCCTATGAGGAGGTAATCTATCCCAGCTCAAGGTGAGTAAGGGGAAATTTCTTGAGAGATGAGATGGGAGAGAGGGAGAATAAATGAGAAGAATACGACGGTCATCAGTCCGCAGAGATAATGGGAACAGGGATCGGAAGCTGTAGTTTAGGCACGCTAAGGAAAATCATCATCTCGCGAAGGTCTTTCTTATTCCGCATCTCCTCATCAGATAAATGGAGGACACTGGGGAGTTGGTGGAGGGAAAGCGCCGTGAAGAAACAACAACAAAAGATCCCTCTCCCTCTTGTCTCGTCTCTTAATGAACTTTGTAATAATGTAATGGAACAAAAGGTTGATTAGTAGACAGATGCATGGAGAGTTGAAAACGACACAACACAACAGGAAAAAGCGAGTTCGGAAAGAGAGAGGGGGAGAGGCACGACACAGAAGAAAATTCTTCTAGGGAGGGCGGAGGTGACATGCCTTCTCCTCCATTGTCCTCGTAAATACTTGCGAGACAAAGGGAATGCAGAAGAATTTTCATTTGAATGGCGGAAGTGGTGGTTAGAGAAGAAGCAACGCTGTGATCCTCCTCCTCATGATTATTACTATTGTCGTCATCACTATAATCAAGCATCATGATACGATACAGGATAAAAACCCAGTTTTCTCCAAGTTCATCTGCTGTTCTCTCATCTCCGAGAAAGGGAGAAAAATAATAAGTTGGGAGCGAAGGATTTTTTCCATCGTGCTTCGCGTGGGGGAAAGTATAACAATAAAACAATTTTCTGTAATTCCGGGGAATGATAGTGATGTGATGACACGGCGACGATGGGGATGACTACGAGAGACGAGAAAGTGAATCAGAGAACTAAAGAATTAGACGAGAGAAGAGGGAGAGGGATCT
>JAHZNH010001005.1:0-11608 GCA_027744355.1 Tyrannoseira gladiata
TCACGATCACTTCACATTTCAACTATCAAAATATTACGTATTCTCGATGTCAAGTCAAAACGATGGCATGTCACATGTTCCATGGGGAACATGGAAAATCCTGCATTTCCCCTCTCACTCCCAAGCAAAACCCTGTGCGTTCTTTCCTTTCTCCCATCGGCACTGGTTGAAAAAATTGGGAACATCAAGGAGAAAAAATATGTATAAACGAATGAGTGGATCGAGATCGAGTGGAGTGAGTGGGGGCATGCATCATATCATAACAAAGAGACGGGGTGGATGAAAAAGGGATAAAGTCGAAATTTGCATTAGAATGGAAATCACTTGCATTCTGCTCTCTGTCGACTCGACAGACGACACACTCAAGTCAATAGGCTTCCCTTTTTTCGCACTATGTATTGTTGTTAGGTATAATCTACTAAAGTGCTTTTTAGTAGCATGAGCATGATGCTCTGGAGAGGGTTCCTGAGAGATGCTCTTTTCAAGCTGGGAAATGTACTTACTTACTCGAAGTCGTCGTCTTGTGATCATCACACATGAAGACGAAAATTTCAATTTCACTTCCACCCTCCCCCTCCTCTATCCACTATACTTACTAGTTACTGCTTATTCACTACTCACCTTATTTTATTTTTTGGAGCGGAAGTAAAATCGAAGCTAGGACGACAGGCATGAGACGCTGAAATTGCATTTGAATTTTGACAATAATATAATATAAAACGGGGAGAGAAGGAGAAACTTTGTGATGATTTGATGGGATGGGATGGGATTTCTTCATCCTTCCATACTGAGCATCATATCATATCATGTCATGTCTTCCAGTCCATGCTACATATTGTGATTTCGTATTGGGAATGTTACTACTACGCCATTAGGATTAAATGCTGGGACATGAGACTCGCTCAAAGAACGCGTGTTCTCAGAATGTGTATTCATAGCTAAAATTAAACCCCTGAGCTGAGCTGGGGATCTCAGAATCCTGTTTTATTATTCAATTCCTGATATTTTCAATCTAATCTTAAGTAGGTCATACACGGATTAAGCATTATTGGTGATGTCGTGTCGTGTCTGTCGTACTCTAAGTATTTACTAGGGTGAAATCGAGAGGCATCTCGATCGGTTCCCGCTCTGGTGCATGGCTTTGCATTATAGCACAAAGAATTATTTAGAGCCTGAGCCTACTTTACATATTCCTCCATCCAATGTAAGTAAGTATGTCGAGATGGGATGGAGTTCTTATTCACTTCCAGTTCCACGCTCACCTATTTTCCGGGAAGGGGGAGGGGGTGAAGTCATAAATACCTCATATCTTTTCGAGTAAATAGGTGAAGTAAAGAATGGAGTTCATATTGTTAAGGAAGAAAGTGGAACTTTTTCTTTTTTTGGCAAAGAAATGGAAAGGATGTGATCGTGATCATGATCATGATCATGTGATGCGATGTGATGGCATTAAACGAGATGATACTTTTTACTTCACTCACTCACTTACTGAGTTAACTTGATGGCGATGGCGTTGTAAAGAAGTAGTACTTACATGCACGCATTATGCATTTAAAGAGGGACAAAAAGTACGAAAGAAAGGGAAAATATGCTTTAAAAATTAGGATTTTTTTTCAAAGCCTCCATACCTATTTCCCAATCTATTGTTGGATTAGCCGAGTTTTCCACGAGAGAATCATCCTGATCATCTCATCTCCCGTGAATCCGTCCATTGTTCTGGGCAGAGTAGAAGAACTGAACTGACTGAGAGAGAGAGAGGGAGAAAGTGAGTGAGTGAATGAGTGAGTCTGAGTCGAGTCAAGTCAGGGTTCAAAACTTTCTATCAGTTATCCATTCCCTTTATTCTTTCTGGTGGCCTTTTTACTCCTTTCTTCTCCTCTTTCTTTATCTTCTTTGATTGTGATTGAACGTGAGTAGCTTGTTGTGAGTTAGCGAGTTAGCAGTAGTGAATGAATGAATAGGACGAGCTCTGGAAACTTTTCATCTTGTTTCGTTCTCCTCCTCCGTTTTATCATCCTCCATTCTTTTTTTCGGGGAAAATTGTTCATTTCACGAAGAAAAAAGTTTCCTTTAAAGAATGGAGTTTTTCGTGTGTAGCAAGGAAAATTGAGTTGGGCTGGAATGGGCTGAGCTGAGAGAAAGGAGAAGAACTGGAGTTGAGCAAAGATTCACTCAGGTTAGCGTGGCTTGTTGTAGAGCGTAATCGAAAGTTTTTAAAGACATTTTTTCCTCTTTGTTTGGAGAATAAGTAGACTTTGAATTTGTATTGTGATGATGAGATGAGCGAGAGCCGAGAGATTTCTCCTCATCTTTGCAGGGGGAAAATGAAGTTTTTTTTCAGGGAAATTCAATTCAATTGGTGGACTACGTAATAAAATATGGATTTATGCTTTCGGGAATCATGATTCGCGAATCTCATATTACCCCAGTGGATAAAGAGTTTGATGTGATAGAGGGTTTTTCTTTCTGTTTGCAGGAAGTCAATTTGAATGGGAACTTTCTCACAAACCTCGACCCGGAAAGTTTCACTAATCTGCGGGATTTGACGGTAAGCTGAGCATCGCGAATCTCCTATTACCCCAGTGGATAAAGATTTTGATGTGATAGAGGGTTTTTCTTTCTGTTTGCAGGAAGTCAATTTGAATGGGAACTTTCTCACAAACCTCGACCCGGAAAGTTTCACTAATCTGCGGGATTTGACGGTAAGCTGACCTATAGTGGCGAAGGAAATGGATTTTATTCTAGCAGGAATAGTCGTAAAATATGTATTGGTTAGCCGAATCTTTTAGTGCAGTTGAAAGAAACAATGTTGGGGGAATTGGACCGCTTGTTTTTCCTTGAGTTTGTCGCAAAAAAAACTTTCAGCGGAAAAAAACTTTCCCCGCCACGCCACAGACAGATCCCGCCTTGTTGTTTGCGTGAGTCAATCACCGAGACGCACGCAGTTCAATAACGAACTTGAATTGTAATCTGGTGTTTTACATGGCCCATCTCCCAAGCGGAGAATCAAAAAAGGCGGGGAAAGTTTGAGGAATTTGCTTTCTTCCCCGCTTTACGAAATCGAATTCTGCGAGGGGAACACAAATGAAGTGAATGGGGAATGCGAAATCAGCAAAAATTCAAATTCCAACAGAATTTATTCAAGCGTCCTTGCTCTTGGATGTGTTCTTTGAAGATTTTAACATTTTTATTTTTTCCGCTTCTCTTTGACATGCCATTCGGAGAAGAATTTGATGGACTGATTGATCTCATTCTTTATTCTGTGCTGGACAGGTCCTTCATCTTCGGAACAATCAGATCGCCTACGTCCCCGAGATCCTGTTCATCCGAAACAATCGGCTGAACTACTTGGATCTCTCCATGAACAAGATCCGCACGCTTCCGCGGGACGCCCTCGTCGGGAGCTCTATAGAGAGTATAAAGCTGGGCTCCAACCAATTTGTCACTCTTCCGGTGCCGGCCTTATCACAGGTATGTAACGTGACAAATTCTACTTAATTGTAAATGAATGATTTACAGCCTAAATCTGGCAATCCCCATCGCGTGGCAGTAGTAAGTAGTAGTAGAACTACTACACGGTGCATAATTAGATTCATGAATTACTGCCAAATTAATTTACCTGTCTTGCTCCATCATCATAAAAATTAGTTGGGGAAACAAAAACAGCAAGCCACTACTACTGCACGGTCTCGTAGAAGCACGAGGCATGAGCTAATCACACTCCAGTAGTGGGAGAGCTTTTTCTCTGGAAATGGAATCAAATCAGAGAGAAACAACAGAAAGCTTGTTGAGGAAGCAGAGAGCTCCTCTGTTGTTTTCTCTCTTTCCTTTCGTGTTTCATTCCGAGAGTGAGTGAGAGAATCGAGAATGTAATCTTGCTTTTCTCATTTTCCCTTTTTTCTCGCTCCCCCTGTGACAGATCTCCCGTCGTCTGAGAAGATTGGATATGTCAGAGAATCTGGTGGAGCACTTGGACAGCACCATGTTCGAGTCGATTGCGGAGCCTGGTTCATTTGAATATGTCACACAATCGGCTGACCATCTTGCCAGATAATTCGTTCGTAAGTTTGTAGGGATTTTGATTTATGTAATGGAGGGTCTTTCAAAAAATTTATTGCCCATCATCGTCATTATAATATTTCCTTGTTTTTGCCCGCAGTCCAACCTCGCCTCACTTCGGGAACTTGATTTGAGCCACAACAATCTCCGTGCCAATTTTAAGGTAAGTTGAAAGCTCCATTTACAAATAGTACTTTGGTCGGTATGAACTCAGGTCTTGCAAAATTTTTGGACTTCCTTCCTCTGGAACAGATTGGATTGCTAAGCACAGGGATTTTTCCCTGAGCTTTCGCATTCCATCCCAATTTACATCGCTTCTTTTAAGTTCAATCTCCTTTTCTGGGGAAGAAAAGGAGGAAATCAAAGGGCTTTAGGTTTAAGTATATGTGGAAGGATGCCTCATGGGACCGCTTCATTTGTCATGCCTTGTGCACTCAATGAAATTTTAGCATCAGTCAAGTCCAAGTCACCCACCGCCACGCCAAGCCAAGGCACGCACATGGTGCAGGTAGATACATATCTTAAGTAAATGGAGAAGAAAGCTAGATAGCTCGCAGAGTTAGTCTTCGTCTAAGTTTGCCGTTTCACTTGGAGGCTGTTTTTTGGTCGTGTTTTCTCCCAAAAGGACGAAAAAAGGATGAATGATGGAATTACCGAGACTTCTTGTGACATCCTCTATTTCCTCGTGTCGTGTCTTGCCTCTTTGGAGTGAGTAGGTATATCTGGAGGGAATCACTGGTAGTGTATAAATAGTATGTAGCCAACCTGATCCTGATGGTGCGGTGGTGGGAGGCCGGCGAGTGACTGAGTGAGTGAGAAACGAATTCCGAAATTAAATCAAAGGTGGATAAAAGAAGGTTTCTTAAAAACAGATGAAATTCCCCAGGAAAAAAATTGGGAGAGAGTAGAAGTACCAAACTCGTGGAGCAAGGGAAACCTGGAAGGGAAGCAGATGTTCACTTATGGAGGATTTTTTATTGGAGTTGGAAAAACAGTTTTTTTGGGAATGAGATGAGATGCTTTGGTTTTGTTCTTGTTTACTCGGCGCAGTAACAGGTAGAAAAACGTCATTGAGGAGTGCCTGCTGCCTAGCTTACTTAGAAACTGGAGTTCGTTTGGCTTGGTCTGGCAGAAAGTGGTGGTATATTTTAGGGTATCAGCAGCAGCACTGATTTTTAAAGGGGGAATGGGAAACGACAGGGCATTCAAGTGGCTCCATTATGAATTCAAAGGTGAAAAGGAGAATATATTCCCAACGGGTAGCCCAACACACCGTTGCGTTGAAAGGACTGGAAATGAATGGAATATTTTTGGAGGAAAAGAAATGTGGAGGTGGAGGAGAGACATGAGCCCTTTGAAGTTGTTTTTGTGCTCCTGCTACTACCCTACCTGGGAAAAAACCCTGGTGGGGAGGAGGGAGTGAGTCGAGAAAATGATGGAATGTTGGGAAGGTATTGCCATAGCCCTGCATTTGCATGACATTTCGTCTTTGTCTTTGAATAGGAACAAAGAAAGAAGGAATGAATACGAATAAGCAGTAAAGCGAAGTAGGAGTTTTTTTCTAGAGGAGTTCTTCACGGGGAGGTTCCGTGTCGGAGATGATGTACTTAGCCAGTGGAACTGAAAAACCAGAAGTGGAGCCGGAGTTGGTGTGGGTGTAGGAGGCTAAATGTTCTGGTCTGGTCTGGTCTTGTATAATGGCTTGCCTTGGTTCGGTTCTCTGGGGTCATGGGCAAGCAAGAAAACCATAGCCAGGGTGGATGTATAATTTTCATATCACTTGAGTTTATTCAGTCTAATATTATTGAAACTTCCCATTTGAATACGGTTATGGTTGTTTTGAATGGGAAGGGAGTCATTCGGTTTTGGTGGGTTCCAGAATGTTCGCAGTGAATAAATAGTATCCGTGAGGAAGGTTTCTTTATAATGGATTGGTGGATCTGCATATTATTGAGGAGAAGAATCCTACCCCCGTGGAAATTACAAATTGCGTGGTTTGGTGGAGTTCCCGAGCACAGCACAGTTCAGTTCTTTTGATGAGAGGAAGAAAAGGACGTCAACACTTAACCTTTCATTGTCTCCTCCTGCACGGAGAGGTTTTTTAATGGTGGAGAGGAATTCTCACGCAAAAGGTTAGGAACCTCCTCGTGGAGCAAGTTCCCCTTTTATGGGGATATTTTTTCGTATTTAAGGGAAATAAAAACCATTAGAATATTAAATTGCTCGGGAGAATGGAAAAAAAGTCAGGAGGAGGAGGAGGATGATGATAGGGAAGAGGAACAGATGCGACCTTTACCTTGGCTTGTCGTGAAAGGACGGTTTAATTTCATGAAAAAGGGGAAAATAATGGAAAAAGAAAAAGGGTGAATGAATAACTGAATGAATGAACGAATAACTCCGTCTGTTGCAGGGCAATTCCATCCCAGGAGAAACCAGCAACTTCATGATAATTTTTTGGAGGGGAGGAGGAGCGTTAATAATCATCATCATAATGATAACATTGATAACGCTTAAGTTGAACCAGAGTTGCAGAGAGCTGCAGCTGGAAAAAATAAGAGGAATTTCTAACTTATTCCAGTTTGGATGTTTTATTGGGTGCGTGCGTTGTATTACGGGTCTCCCGGAGGGGACCACAAATTCTCAAGGCTGTGGACTTGATGATGACTTTAATAATGAGGATTAGGGAAATGAAAAGAAGGAGAAATTTGGAAGTTTTATTTTTTCCTGGAAGAAGTAAATGTGGAAACGTTGCATTTTTTCCCGAGCTGAAGGAAAAAGTTAAGCTGAGGGGAAAGCAAATGAAGAGTGAAGAGAAAAGAAGGAGGATGCAATTAGCCGAATTGAACTTTACGGAACTGACTGGAAGTACTCACTTACTTACGCACGGAGTGTGCAAGTGAGAATCTAAGTGGGGGAAGAAGAAGAATAAGAAGTGTGGTTACGCCTCACTGGGCCGAGAAGACAGACGAGATATTTAATGAGTTTTTGCTGGTGGTGCGTCTGTCTAAAAAAAAACTTTTTTTCTGGGGGAGGTCGGTCGACCTCATCTACTTCCGTGTGGTGAAGCGGGTGGATGCATTTTTGTGAAGTCATTTGTGTCTGGGAGGATGCTAACCTTTGTGGGGAAACATGAGGTGGAGAAAAATATTGTCTGTCTTCCTGAAATGGAGAATACTTCTCCTGGTAGTATTCCTTTATTCCCCCCATATTTAACCTTTTATGCATCGCGGGTTTAAGGCCGGAGCAAATGAGTGATTGTGAATGGTTTTATTGCACTTGATATATTTGAGCACTTGTTTTACTCTTGATCGTGGTGGAGTTACGCATCGGTAATGGCACTCCTTAGATGAGACCTCTGGAAAAAAATGGAAATTCAATGGCTCAATGGTGGGGAAGCACACTGCTTGGCTGGGCTGCGTGATTGCGAAGGAAGCGTAGGAGTGATCTCTATTCAGGATAAACTTTATTTTTTTCAAAGTCCCTACGGCCAAGTCAAGTAATGATCCTGGACTTCCTTCTTCCACGTGCAGTGGGGTACATATGTAACTAACTTTTGAAACATCGCGGGTTTAAGGCCGGAGCAAATGAGTGATTGTGAATGGTTTTATTGCACTTGATATATTTGAGCACTTGTTTTACTCACTCGTGGTGGAGTTACGCATCGGTAATGGCACTCTTTAGATGAGACCTCTGGAAAAAAATGGAAATTCAATGGTTGATGGGGAAGCACACTGCCTCCCAGCCCGGATGGCTGGGCTGCGTGATTGCGAAGGAAGCTAGTGTAGGAGTGATCTCTGTTCAGGAAAAACTTTATTTTTTTCAAAGTCCCTACGGCCAAGTCAAGTAATGATCCTGGACTTCCTTCTTCCACGTGCAGTGGGGTACATATGTAACTAACTTTTGAAAAAAATAAGAGGAGTAAGTAAGTAGTGAAAAGGGAAGAATGTGAGGATATGCTGTGCAACGGTAGAGGAGTTGAGTTGGGCTGAGTCGAGTTGGATCTTCCAACTTCCGCTTCAATGCCGACTGCAATGCAGGGGTAAGGGGATAGATACATGCCTGATGATGATATGATGGCACAAGGGCTTCCTCGATACACAGAAGCCAAGCCAAGGCAGAGGCTAGTCTTTTTTATAGAAGGGTAAGGGCTAGTAAATTTTTGATGAGATCTGAATTAGTCTCTTGAAGCGCTACAACTACATACTGTGTTACTCCTTCGTTCCGTGTTTAGCTCTCTTCACGCTATATTGGCTGGCCTGGACGGAGAATAGGGGGAAGAAAGAAAGAATTTTGAGAATATACTTACAGATATCACAATATATTGCATTGCACGGACCTTATCTCCCATTCGAAAAATATTCTTAGAGGAGGAGTAGAAATTCTAATAAAATGTGTATGATCATCTTCCTAAGTCAAAGGAACAGAATGGAAGGAGGAGATGCCTTTGCCTTTGAACTAGACTCATTTACGAGTGCAGTGCTGGGCAGATTCCTCCAAATGGCGAAATTTTTTCCCTCAGTGCCCACATGTATTTTTGAAGGACCCCGGTAATAAAGCTCTCGGCTCACCAGACTCACTCTTTCACTCAATGACTCGTAGGTTCTAACTCAATTCAATGGAGAAAGTTTAGGGACGTAAGTATTTAGAGGTGAAGAAGAGGAAGCTGATGCTGGAGAAAACCATGTATAAGGAAACATGTTATGCATATGGTAATCCCGGGAAGGAACTTCCATGTGAAGAAAAGTAAGAGTTCATAAAACACACGTTGTAAAAAAAAATATCTATCTTCCGGAGCCAGATCCAGAAGAGAAAATAATGCGAGAGCAAAGTTAAAGTGCACACATGCAAAAAATTCTTTCAGGCATCCTTTCACTTTTTTGGGATGGAAGGACACAACTCTTGTTTTTCTGGAGAAGAAAATATCATAAAAATGGGGACCTCACACCTCGCACTTGAATCTATAATTTTTTATTTTACCTGTCGAACACGGAGCAAAGAAATGGGTTTGTTCGGGGGAAGAAATTATGCTGCAGTAGTGATGGTCCCGGTGGTGGATTCGGATTTACCATTCACGCAAAAAAAGGAAAGGGGAATAAAAAGGAAAGTTTTTTGTACGCGGCGAGCGTAATGTGTTGTTCCCGGTACACACATGTTTTTTTCACATTATTCTTGTTTTCTGAGCCCATCATGTTTCATTCATAAATCTTTCGGACTCGGACTACTACTTACTATATAACTTCCTTTATCTATCGTGAATCTATCGTTTAGTCTGGAGTTGGAAGAGTGTCTGGAAGAAGAAGAACAACAAGAAACTAAAGTTTTTTTGTTCACTCCTCATAACGCAGTTGGTGGTGGAGTGAAGGGAGAGGAACAGGAGGAAAAGTGGCATATGGCATGTCTTTTGCTGTTGTCTTGGCTTGATCTATCATTCTCTGCGTCATTGTTTGGCTCCTCGTTTTTTATTCATTTTTATGACGACTGGAAAAAAGAAACTAACCGGAGTGAGTAAAGTACTATGTACTACATACTTTTTCTTTCTTTTTTTCGTAGGAACTATTCCATTTCCTCCCCAAACTGAAACTTTTACGGCTCGCGAACTGCGGAATAAAAACCCTGCCGATGTTGCCCCTTCCCCATTTGGTATCGTTGGACTTGCGGGGGAACTCCATGGATCAGATCCGACTCCAGAGTTTGATGTCCCTAACGAGACTTCGGATTCTGGATTTGAGGGATAATGAGCTGACGAGCACGAACCTGCCGAGCTTCACGCCTCTCCAGAACTTGATTTCGCTGAGACTCTCCGGAAACCCGATGCGAACGTAAGTATCTACACACACTTTTACTACACTTTGAATCATTCATTCCCATTCGCCTCACAAACAAGTCAAGTGAGTGTGGCAATGAAGTTAGGTAGTTCTTTGCGGCGGTGAAATTATTATCTTTTTTTCTCTTGGTTCTCCCATCTACTTAGCTTGACGAGGGACACTTTCCATGGACTGACCCGACTGGAAACCCTTGAGATTCTGGAGTTGGGTCGACTGGATCGCTTCGACTCCGATGTGCTCTCTCACCTGGTCAACCTTAGGAGTCTCGCTGTTGAGACGTATCCAAACATTGAGAAGTTCCGATTCCGTCTGGGTAATCAAAAAAAAATTCTGTAAACTCAACTCAATTCAGTTCAATTTAAATGTCTCCACGTCTCAAATTCCCTGTCCACGTACCTAGGTCTTTCCCCATTCCTGGAACTTTTCTCCCTAAAGTGACGAGAATCAAGAAGAAGCAGGATCCAATACTCCCTTTCCCTCCGTAATTTTTTCGCATGAAATCCATTTGCCTTTGTCTCCTTTCTTCAAAGGCCTGATTCAATTTGCATTCGAGCTGAGTGAGTGACTTCCAGGACCAACCAACTAGAGTGCAGAAATCACCTAGAGCCTATCTTCTCTCTTTCTTCATTTCCTCGAAAAAAGAAATAAAAATGGGTGTTGACACAGATATTTAAGGAGACCCTGGTACTATGTTCGGGGAGGTACGATGATCGTGTCATGTCATTCACTCACTCGCTCACCTACGCAGCCATTAAATATTCCAATATTGTTTCGATCTGATCACAAGGATCAGAAAGGTAAATACAGAGCTGAAACTTGGAGAATATAAAAAGCGTCTTGGGTGCTGATGATGACGACAGTGATATGAATCCAGAATCGATCTCCCCACTCCCTGATGCGGAGGAGGGAGCGTGACAAAGTTAGTGGAAGCATGTGAAGAATTCATTCATTGAATTCTTCAATCCTGAATCCTAATCCAAATCCGAAGTTTTTTCTTTCTCTCTCGAAGGCGTATTTAAATTTCCCCGACTTTTCTTTTTTCTCCTTCTCTTGCCTCCAGCACTAGCTAATTTCCATTTTTTCCAGAGAGATCTCGTATTCATTCCACGATTTTTGTGTGTAGGTGCACTCCTGTCAGGAATCCCCTACTTGGAGGAACTCCATGTACACGTGAAGGAGTCCATTTTAAGTGACCAGCTCCTTGGCGGTATACTCCCCAAGCTGAGGAAGCTCACGATCACGGGACATTCTCTCAAGAAGATTGAACCTGGTGCTTTCGAGGGTCTCCAGAACTGCTTTCACATGGACCTCACCATAACGGATACGGGGGTGGACGACATCCCTCCCCGTGTCTTCCAACTCCTCCAGCATGCAGAATGGGCGAGACTGGATATAAGCCGGAATAGAATGTCAAGTCTGGACTCTGCAGCCCTCTACCCCAACAGGAGTGTGTGGTTCAGCAAGGGAACGAGATTGTTACAAGGTAAATAATACAAAAATCATAAATATTAAAGAGGAACGGTTACATCTATTGAACGCGCCGCACACAACAAATTGTATCGTACACATCACGTAGTTAAATTGGGTGTATCCAAGTTCATATCTCCACACTTTTCAGTGGATTAAATTGGATTTCTGATATTCGGATTAGCGAAGTCACTTACGCGCTTGGCTCTTTGCTCAGCTTAGGTTAGGTTACCTGCTTGGCTCTTTGCTCAGCTTAG
>JAHZNH010001006.1:0-12033 GCA_027744355.1 Tyrannoseira gladiata
GCTCCAAGTGCGCGAAGAAATCCAAGCCTCATGAGCTTTAATTTCTGATCTATAATTCATGAGAACCCGAGAAATTAATCTTGAAGAAAGTTTCTTGAAGATTTCTTCTCCTTCTGAGAAAAGAAATTAATGTAAGAGGCAACTACCAACTACATATTTTTCTCTGCTCGGTTGGTTGAACTTCCTGAAAACTAAGGAGTGCATCTGGTCTTGCTGGCATGAGGAAAGAAACAAGTATAGTAACAGCATTGATGCAGATATGTTTACTGACTACTTCTTCAGTAGGTAGGAGGCAGAGCCATTCATATCGAGTCTACTATTTATTCGACTCAATCTGTGAATTATGTGTGGCGTGGCGTGGCATGGCATGGCACGCTCTATAATTACCTCATGAATATTATTATACCAGGATTAAATAGCTTTTGTGTTACTTACACTTGATGTACTACCTAAGTATGTAACAGCAACAACATATTCCCTGCATTCATTATGTTTCTGAAGGCTCAACCGAACCAAGAAGAGCATATATATTTTTTCCTTTCACACTTTTTTTCTCCTCCAAGAATATTATGACTTCAAGCATGTTACACTCCTTCATAATTCTTGGATGGCTGAGTTTCCTTTTCAGTTGAAAATTACTTGTGTACCCGAAACACCACCAGGAACGAGAAGCATTATGGTGCATTGCACAAGTGTAAATTAGATGGAGGAGGAGAAAATTCCTTGTAGCACTCCTTCTCGATTCAAAATTCAAACTCGATTTATTTTTATTTCTCTGGTTTTGGCTCAAGCGAAAAAAAAATCCTTTTCAAGTGCACAAAACATTCAAAAAAAGAGTTGCATAAGAGTGGGGGAAAAATCTCTCTTGGATGTATTTTTTCCTCAAGAAAATGCATCGCACACAAGAAACTGGTTTCCATTCCGTCCTCAACTTGAGCAAGCCAAAAATACTATGTATTTTCTCTGCTCTTGTCTCTCACTCGCACTCCTCCTCATCATCATCATCATCGTCATCAGCATCTTCATCAGATTGTTGTGAAGGAGGATAAAAAAGGCGAGAGGAGAAAAATTGAGTTTCTTACATACTTACATATTTACTTACTTATCTTATTCCCTGGATTAGGCTGGCCTAGGTTGAATTGGATTCTAGCCATTTGAGCTCCGCTGAAATATGGAGAATCTGGTTGATTGGTTTAGTAAAAAAAAAGACTTGTGAAGCTTAACTAATGCAGTAGTGTTATCATCATGTTGCGAGCGTTGTATGCATAATTTTTTATCGTTGTTACTCCATTTTAACGAAGCCTTTTACAATGTTTCTCACTCGCTGGATGATGATGCCATCCCATCACATCACCTTCTATTTAGCATACATGTGCTTATTGGGAACGAAGGGGGAAAATCCACACGAAAACACGAAAACACACGAGAAACGAAACACTCGTACGAAACGATCTCCTAAAGACAAATTTATTATTATGGTATGTTTATTGAACTTGGATGAGTATTTTTGGACGTGGAATGTTGAATTGGATTCAAAAACATTTTCATTTTTGGAGGACTCCCCATCCATTCCTTATGTAACGATGATGGGGTGATGGGGATGGGAACGGTGGGGCCATCACAGCGCACCAATCTGCTTCTTTTTCCGGCGGGGGATTTACAGCGTGACATCGGGTGTGAATGGCCCCACCGGTTTGGTTTGGTTCAGAGTTTGGCAAAACATTACATTACATTACGTGACGTACTCACTCACTTACTTGCTTTCGTGCGATTACGATGAGATACGATGTACGATTCTCGTATTTATTTCACGCTGAAGGTTGAATGAAGGTGATGGAGTCAAGTTGGAGTCGGAATGAAAAATTCCTGTATGGTGGTGGTGTGGTGGTATGACGAGAGATCCACGGGAAGGATGTAATGCGTGAAGTGTGGATTTTTTTTTGCATTTAAAAAAATAGCTAAACAGATATTTTCTCGTGTTTGTCAAACATGTAAATAGAGAAACGAAGCGAGAGCGAGAGATAGGAAGAGGAGGATATGGACATGGTAAAGTAAACAAAGGATCGGTGCAATGTTGATGTTGTTGGCTAAATGCGTTTCTCTGTAAATGTTTGCTTTGAAAAAAAGAGTGAAACACTCGATCGGCTAGCATGTATGCATGGATTTGGTATTTGCTTGTTTGGTAAAATATTAATGAGGGAGATATCTCGCTCTCCCGCTCGCTCGTCGACCAGAATAGTCTAAGCTTATTATAATCATAATTAAAGTTGCATAATAAGTTTGTCGCAGGAGAGATAGTAAAGTGCGGGGCTCTTGACACGACGACCGCGAGAGCCACTTTCGTATTCCTTCCAAGTGGAATTTTACCACACACGAGGGATTATGGTGATGATTATCACATCACATCACATCACTACTTTTTAGCCTGTGAATGACACGAAAGTTCTCGTAAATATACCCCCAAATACCAAAATAGCCGGTTTGCGATGCGATGGAACAAGGGGAATTAACTATGTATGCGATAACGATAAAATGTAATGTAAGAACATCAACATCACAAATATTTAGTTATTTTTTGGAGTAAACAATTTTGAATGGGATTAAAAAATGCTTAAAGAGGGATTTGGGTACTGGTATAATACTGGTCTAAAAAATAAGTGAGGAGATGATAGATAAATAATGCTTGGTCTTTCTTTCATTATTCCACAGGTCTCTCCGCCAGACTCTCATCCCAAATTTTTGAATGCAGTTTGCATGTACTGCTGCACTGGACTCAAGTCGGCGATCTTCTGCCGCTGGTGCCGCTCCGAATGGTCTGGAATTGATCTCGTCATCGGAAGTTGTTACAATTATGACATTTTTGCTGCCACAATATGCTGCCCTGAACGACGTCAGGTAAGAAAAAGATACTGGAAGAAGTAGTGCTTAATTGGTGAGATGATGTGTATGTTAATGACTCTTAAATGGAGAAACCGTACAAGGGAATGAGTCCTAATTGGACACATGCTACAAAAGTTAGATGGCCTTTTTTGAAGAAGGCTGAATTTCCGCAGAAGAGAATAGGAGTGTAATGAGCTTACCTGATTTTCCGAAAACCGTAGTCATGCTCCGAATCTAAGAAAAATAAGTAGTATTTAATGCATTGAACTGGAAACGGGATTTCACGAAGTATGAGCCAGTTAGGCATTCTCTCCAGCAGTCTAGGCTTCTCCAGGAATAGAATGGATGTTTAGGTCCCAATTAGTCCCCAGTCAGTTTATTTTCCTGGAACGAGTTTACTCCTCCAGAGGATTCCTTTTCTCTCCACTCCATTCATTTCTGTTGGCATCTATAATTGGTGAAAGTTTTTGGTATTTAGGAGGCGGCTGACTGCCAAAGTGCCGACCTAATCTACTCAAGTTAGTGAGGAGCACTAGTGAATCTTTCTCCTGATCAATGATTAACGCCATTCTCTTTTTGCTTTTTTAGTGTGGCAACTGTCGTGCAACCCTCAACCGGCCCAACTTTTTCTCGGAGGCTAGTGCGCTGAGCCGATGTGACGTGTGCGGAATGATAGACTTCCATTTGGTCCACCCGGTAAAAGAGATTTTCGATATATATGCTCTTCGCTGTTAATGAGGGAAGATCTCGTGTTTTAGTGACCCTTCAAATAAGAAACATTACATTTTTATTACATTTAAGCGTAGTAGAGAGAGGGTTGTTGTTGTTATACAAAGATGAAAATTATTATTACATTTACTTTCACTTTCTAATTCCGGTTTATATGATGATGAGGATGAGAGAATATCATGTGGAATGAGAACCAGGGCATAATATTATCATTTTCTTTCGAACATCAAGCTTTAGCAAGCTTTATATCCAATATTATAGAATTGTTTCTAGACACGTGTATCATGTAATTTACTTAGAGATCTTCAAAGCTTTTTTTGTTTAGTCAAAGACTCCTCAACAGAGACCGGAAGAAGGAGGATCATGATCGAATCGTCTTCATAAAATCATGATTATCATTATAACTTCTTGTTTGTATATTCCAAGTGTGTCAACTACAATTCTAGCAAGGAGTAAGAAATTATTACTATTCATTCATATTCATTAATCTTAAGCTAAAAGGAGTAAGAAGTGGAAAATTGTTTCTGAGTCTTCTCGTTTTTCTGCCTGATTTGCACGAACTGGAAACCAAAAGGCACCACAGAAGGGAAACGAAAAGATACAAAGAACTATGATTACATTTTAGCAAGTAAATGCATAGATGTAAGCTAATCTCGTGATTTTTATGGAACTTGATCTTGAATGCTTATTGCGAAGCGAATTTGGAAGGAAGAAAAGGCTGTTCTTGAAAGGATAGTACTTGTTGGACACAAAGAAAAGGATTTTTTTCAGGAGTCAGGTTGAGGGATAGAGAACTGATAATTGAAGATAAGGATAAGGCGTGATTTTTTCTTCATAATTTGCTATAAAAAACCAGAAAAGTGAGTATCTAAGAAGCTAAGGTAGGATGAATGTCGGAACTGGAGTGTCTTTGTTGTGAAGATTTGATATAAGGTAAAGAAAAATGAATTGATAATATGACAGGCTCATCTTTTAGTACAGAGTGTATGTATGAATGCATGATGCTCATTATGCTTTATCACAAGCGTGGATGATGATTGGAATCGTGTGGACTGGCAATCGTGACTGATTGAGGAGAAGAGAGAAGGGCGACGAAGGCGAGAAAAATAACTAATAATAGTTAAATACTTCACTTCACTTTACCTTTTTTCTGGAAATTAGATTTTGAAAGTGAAAGTCCTAATGGAAAATACTAATGAATAGCATAAAACACTACTAATTGTAAGGGCTAATCAACATAAATAGGCTAAGCAATCACTCCTGATACATAATAGTTATCCCCTTTTTTCCCCATTTTCTCTCAGTCGATATGGAACTTTGTGATGATGATGAGGAGGAGGATGAACAAGTGGAATTCTCAACGATTTCTACGTTTCTACCTTTTTTATAATTTTTTTGGAGCAAATCACATCAGATGAAATCAATTAGGGAGAGTGAGTAAGTATTTAGGAGGTAGGCGTAACGTAAGTGAAAGTAAAGTAAGTGCATTTTGGAAATAAATGATGATAATGTAAGTTAGTCTGTGCCACTGAAATTGCGAGCTGCGAGCTAAAAGCTTTTTTCCGGAAGTGTGGTGAAAGCGGAATCTAAAATCTAATAATTTTCTTGAAGGTCTTCATTTGCAAATCCAGATCCACCATTTTAGGAACATGCATAATGACGATGATAAGTAATAAACTAGTAATGTGGGCGGGGACTTTTTAGGCTAAGTACATTTCTAACTAATTAAGGAGCTACTTTAGTTAAGTTGGAATGGCTAGAATGAGTGGAAGGGAATGGAAAAGTTGCGGTGGCGTACGGTTGGCGAGGGAAAATGGAGTTTCGGTCTGACTGAATCTGGCTCTGATGGTAGTGCAGTGAGTGGGAGAGGGCATCAATGTAATTATTACATGTATTAAGTTACTCTACCTCTGTGTAAAATCAATTTTTCCCCCTGGATGATAATTTAATTCCAAACTCCAACTCTATGTGAATAAATGAACGGTCTAAGTTTTAGTTTGAAGCACGCAAAATTTTTCTTATTTCCTTTGGTTTATTAAACCGGTGGAGGTTTTCAGTTCAGCTCGGTTCATTTTGCGTACATATTCTTGACGTGCCAATATTTTGTAAAAAGATTGAGAAAAAAATATTGGTAGTTTTGGTAGTACTTTTTTATGACATGAATAATACTTACTACTTACTCGTCTCTACAGAACAACAATACAAAAAAAAGTTTCTTCATCAGGATTGAGTGTCTTCTTGGGTCTGACTGATGACGGAAAAAATGATACAAATGCTAAAAGTCTTACCTCCCTCCGAAGGGGGAACTAACTTTTTTCGCACATTTTTTTCTAGTTTGATTGATCCACATCCTAATGCAAATTTTTTTTTGTATTCAGCCTCCCAAAACAGAAAAAAGGAGAAAAAATATGAATTGGAAACAAGAACAATGAATTACAAATACCATCCCTTGTAGACTTCTAGACTACTACTAAAGTAAAGTAAATTACTCTTTTTGGACGAGAGAGAACCGGTGAAAAAAGTTAAAGCGTACTAAAAGTTCTTTATTATTATGATTGTTTAAGACTGATTGAGAGAGAGGAAGAAGAAGATATAGTATATTTATTGTAAAAAAGAATTTTTTATGGTAAAAATGCTGATGCTGGAAACATCAAAAAATCAATCAGGTGAAATGGAGAAGAAGAAGGCTCTTGTGTCTACAGAATTATACTTACGTACATGGAACCGGAAACGGAATGCTCTGCTCCCAAAAGAAGAAAGAAGAGGAGTCTCTTGATGATGATGAGATCAAGATGAAAACGCGTGTTTTCCTTTAAAGTTTCTCTTTTCTGCTGCAGACCGAATAGTCCAAGTGAAGTCAGTACAAAAGAGACACAAGACTGAATGACTTGACGCATATGCTTACAAAAAAATGGGGAAAAGGGAGGAAAAAAATTGAGGATGATTCGATTCGGCGTGTAAAAAACTTTTTAGTACTTTTCTTGGAATGTGGAATGCGGAATGTTTGCAGATTTTGAGTGATTGGATGATTGATTCATTGAATGATTGATCTATTGAGCGTGTCTTGTCTTGTCTCCTCTGCTGAGAATGGGTGGGTAAAATTGTCCATGTTTTTTTATGAATGAATGCATCCCAAAAAACTTCCTCCTCAAACAATAATGTACAGCTCCAGTAAATATGTTCTTAAAGCACTTCAATTTCAATTGGTATCAAAAACCGAATTGGCGGAAAAAAATGAGCAAACCACTTACCTAGATTACTAGATTAGAACTTTTCTCCTAGCTTCTGCTTCCAGCGATCAATAATAATAAGTTTTTCATGTGGGAAAAAATCCATTTTTTTCTTTGTCGCTCCGTACCTGAGAAAAAGGAATGAGATGACAAAAAGAATTGGGAACGAATGAACTGTGTTTGCTTTCTGTTGCAATAAAACTGAAGTGTGTGCGTGGCTGGGAATTGGTGGGTGAAGTGAATGTGGCCTAGATAGTTCTTAAATCTGGTTTTGGGATTGGTATCGTAGGAAAAGCATTTTTTCTAAAGAGAATGTCAATTTACAAATGTAGGAATAAAGATAGATCGATATAAATAGTAGCATTACATAAAAATTAATTAGGCTGGTTGCTCACTCTAAGAAATCCTCTATCGACTCTGTATTTCTCAAGTAGACTACTTCAATTAGTAGGGTTAGGGCTACAAATTAGACTTTTGGAAATTGTGAGGTCCACTCTAGCTTTTTGCTGGGGAAATGGGTGGGATGTCCGGGATTTCTGTATACAGTTCAGTAATTCATTCCCTGATACATTTAGTAATTTAGAAAGTATAAATCCTGAGAATAAGCCAATCAATCAAAGATTTGCTAAAACTGTCCAAATACCATCTATAGTTCTGCTAGTTTAATAAGGAATGCATTAGGAGGGATTGCAAATGGAGACTGGATAACTTCTGGTCTATCCTGGTGAAAAATATTTTTTTCTCCTTGTCCCGCTGGAAAGGAATGAATGCGAATACTGAATAGTTTTGCTGATAAAATGCATAGAATAATAATTACTTAATCATAAATAATCATTTAGTCTCAGTCTCCATCATTTTTTTGTCCGAAGTCCAGAACCCCAAACTTTCTGAAGCTTTAGCTGTTTATGAAACCAAACCAGACCAAAACCATAAAAGTCCAAGTTTAATGTTTCACTTTAATTTTAAATGCCTAAATGGTTTGGTTGTAATTGTTCATGTTCTTGTCTGTTTGTCGTGTTCTCCGTGTCGTATGTTTCTGCATTGAATTGCACCAATAAAAAAAACTATGGAAAAGCGGGCCACAACTTAAGACCTTGAGGCTTTCCTTCCGGAAGGAGGTCTGTCCTCCTTTCCGGGGTGCTGTGAAGCTCTCAAAGGTTCTACATTTTACAGCTGGTACGTTGGAGCAATCATAATGATCATCATTGTAAATCGTGAGCACAGGAAATAAATATGATTCACGATTCACGAAATAGGTAATTTCCGGATCGATATTGATTGATTGGTGAGGAAAAAAAATCTAAATAAATTATTTTACTCTTTATCTTATCCCCACAATCCCACACATTTGAATTGCATTAATTCGCATTTTCATGGCATAATATAGCAATTATAGCTAACTTCCTTAGAGTTAAGTTCCCTTCCACAAAAGTACAGAAAAAAATGAATGGAAACGCGTATTGCCTAACTCCATTTCATTTCGAATTCGAAACCGGTTGAATGTCTGCTGCTGCTCGCATCGTATGCATGCATGTCCTCACACTAGTAATAATACTTACTTAACTTACCTATTCTACCTAATTTGTGCTATTGATTCACGCTAAAAATATAACATAATAAAATTTATACTAGTCGATGAGGGAAAAAATGTAGGGATTTTCAGTCGAAAAAACTAAGCGGGTGAGTGGGATAACGATAACGATAACACGTGTTTTTTTCCTTGTGAATGCCGCCGTCGCGTCGCTGCTTCTCTAACTCCGACTTCTGTGTTTTTGCTAATTTTTGACTGTGACATAGATTAAGTAAAGGAAGGATGATGAGTACTCCGATAGAGTTCTAAAAGATGAGATGAGATGAGGGATCGCTTCTTCGTTTTCGTTCGTGCGCAAATATATAAGTAAAAATCTTCCAACAGAGTTGAAATACTTGTGTATTTTTACTTGGTCTTCGTGAACCTAAGTAATTAGTTCAGTCCAAAACCAACCCAATCCACTTCAGTTCCGATAAAGAAAAGGGAAAGAATCGTAGATAGAAATTAGGTGTACAGGTGAGGATTTCGTATGCTGAAGAAAGAATTAGTAAAGGGAAATGGGGAATATTTGTATAGGATTTTAGAAAGTTTCTTGCGAAGGGTGACACACTTCCATGATGATATGATTCACACATATTTCAATATTTCCTCCCGGAGAACTTCTGGATCAGGGGTCAATAGGGCCTCTGGACTGGAGTGATCATGATGACTTATTGACTCTTGAGTGTAGCCTTTAGTTCGTTTTTCCGTTGCTGTCAAAAAGATGAGATGAGATGAGGATCTGTATTTTTACTTGGTCTTCGTGAACCTAAGTAATTAGTTCAGTCCAAATCCAATCCAATCCAGTTCAGTTCCGATAAAGAAAAGGGAAAGCATCGTAATAGGTAGGAATTAGCTCTACAGGATTTCGTATGCTGAAGAAAGAATTAGTACAGGGAAATGGCGAATATTTGTACAGGAATTTTAGAAAGTTTCTTGCGAAGGGTGACACACTTCCATGATGATATGATTCACACATATTTCAATATTTCCTCCCGGAGAACTTCTGGATCTGGAGTCAATAGGGCCTCTGGACTGGAGTGATCATGATCATGATGACTTATTGACTCTTGGGTGTAGCCCTTAGTTCGTTTTTCCGTTGCTGTCAAAAAGAATAAGTATATATACGTAAAAGAAAAGAACGATACAAAACATATTACGTGAGTAGCATTAGGGAAAAAAATCACTACGAAAATATAATTATCATATTTAGATTCTATTTAGTCGAAAATATGTAGATACAAAACCAAAACAAAAACAAATTAAATACTTCTATTCTATTTGTACGTGGATGTCTCTGTAAAATCTTCAATAAGATGCATGTTTTCCATGTTCAGTTGAGTTGGGGGGATTAAGGGATCACTTTTGAAGTGATGATGATTTGTGAATTGATCGAATTTCTCTCAGGAGTATTGAAAGTACACTTTTTTATACCAAAACCGAAGGCTAAAGACATCGCACACACTAGGAAAATACTTGACTAATTATAGTGACATTATGGTATAGTGGGGTTTAATCCAATCCAATCGAATCGCGTACACCGTCTGGCTGGATTAATTCTTTCGTACGCGAAGGAGCAACATTCAAAGAGTAATATATACCTTATGTATTCTATTGATATCAATTATTCTTAAGATTAAGAAGTCTACATGCAAGAAAGAATGATTTTTTTTTGCAAATAATTGCTTTTGGTTTTGGATCATAATTGTTGGATATTGGATGTACAACTTAAGAACTCTGTTGATTGTTTTGTTTTCCGTTGTTGTTATCATCATAATACCATGATCCAGAGAGTTAGGACGAGTCCTCAAATTAGTAGGACGAGAGTGAGTGAAAGAATGATTATGAATTCTGGAGAGAGAGTGGATGATTGACGTAAGATCAGTTCTGGAGTTTTTATTGTTTACCGGAAACATTCGAAAAAAAGTGAAAGGAGAAGAAATGAAGAACTAAAATACTGTGGGAGTTGATGTTGATTGATTCTACAAAAATAATTATTACTACTAATTAATTAATGTGTAAGTGCTATGTATAGTAAATTATAATGGATAAGTACAACTTACATATGAAATGAACTATAAAATATCTATCTATATGTAAAAGTATAGAGATGAGATGAGCGAGTGTGTGTAATTAATTATAAGTGAGTACATCATCCCTTGATCCAAAAGGAAACTGTGTGTCTCTTTCCAGTTTATTATGAAGAGAGGAGGAAGACGATGAAGAAATGATTATATACAGAAAGAAAAAACTTATTACTATTATTACATCAAAATATTATTATCTCTCGTGCAAAAAATACAAAAAAATATTAATAAAAATTTATTATGATTATTATCGAACCAGTGTGGAATGATTTAATTTTTTATTGATTTCATGCGTATTTTATGGAAGCTTTGGTAAATAGGATTCATGGTCTTGCATTTCAAACGAGTCTACTCCAGTTTCCATCCGTAGACGAAGTCGACTAACCTCTAATTAAGAATCTGGAGTGGACACATTTATGAGGAGGATCATAAAATTCCTGTGAAATGGCTGCATGACGTGTCACTCGGGCATTAAGAGATCGAGGGAAATTAAAACGACTCTTGGGGACTCATTAAGTATTCGGACCATTTAGAATAATAGGTACGTTTTCTGCATCAGTGTCCATTCACTCGGCTCAGCGAAATAAAGTGACGGAACGACCAAACCTGAGGTTTTTTTTAATGAGCCCATCTTCATCTTCTCACTCCTTTGGTTTTTTTGTCAAAGCGAAGTTTGAAGCTCGTAACTCAGCATCGTTACTTTGAATTGCGCTCGAATTGTTTCATTTCAATTCCCTCCCCGTCTCCGGAGACGAGTCCGCCGGTCGAGCCGGATAGAAGAAAAGACGTCGTCATCCCAGTGTCGTGATGATGTTTTACTTCGCAGCGCGTACTGTACTCATTCGTGAGGTGATGACAATGACGACGTCCTCCATACCTCCTGCATTTTTAATTCCCCAGACCCAGACATCTTCATTCTCACTTTTCAATGTGCCATGGGCCATGCATACAGTATCCGGTACACAAATACATGCACACTTTGTGGCTGTACTTTTGTACTTTTCCTTTTTCAGCGAAAGAAAACAAACTTGTTTTTGCCGAGGATTTGCATTTCATTCAATAAAATTGTTTTCGGTCCCACTCCTTCACTCCGACTCGTTCCCTGTAGTTATTTTCATTCCTTTTGAGATGTTTCATCTTTCCTCGAGACGCGAGACACAAAACACATTCGGGACGGAGTGGAGTGAATTGGAGTTGGGCTGAGGTGAAGTGAACGATGAGAAGGCGTCCATGGCGAAAAAGTACATGGCAGGTAAGTAGGTACCATTGCATTGCATTGTACATTGTATTGTACTCCGATTCCTCCGTCACTTTTGTTTTTTACTCCTCTTCTTCGGGTTTGCTTCAGCTCTTTAGTTCGTACAGACGAGGACCAAGTCGAGCCGAGCCCCGAGCTGCTTTTGCATCGGACAAAAAGTGCAAATACAAATGAAGATGTCTGGGTCTGGGGAATTAAAAATGCAGGAGGTATGGAGGACGTCGTCATTGTCATCACCTCACGAATGAGTACAGTACGCGCTGCGAAGTAAAACATCAT
>JAHZNH010001007.1:0-12681 GCA_027744355.1 Tyrannoseira gladiata
GCAAGAGAGATATTACATTATGTAGGTGGCCCTCATATGGAATGATAGACGGGAACGACTTTTATGACGACAAGAGAACGGTTGATTGGCTTCTGTTTTATGTTCAGTTCTGTTCATGGCACTTCCCTTTGAAGCTTTTGATGTCAACTCAGTTTTTTTCTTTAAAAACGATTCTGTCCATTCATTCTTCCATCCAACCAACCAAAAATGATTGCGAGGGTGGTGGTGGCATTGGACGGTCGCTGGAAGTTTACGCTTCCAAAAACATGTTTACCAAGAAGAGTACTACTACCATTCTGCTTAGCTGAAATTTTTTTAGTGGGACATTAGAGCGCAAAGACAATCTCATTATCATCCTATTGTTCCTTCCCAGATTTTAATCAGCCTTACACAAAAACACGAAAAAGGGACCCATTACACTACACATCGATGCACTCGACTTGCTAGCCCGCTCGCTCGCTTGTTTTTTTCCAACAACCGCCCACTACTTACTCCATATCTTTCAATCTGACTTAGTCAGTCAGTCAACCAGCGCGCTTTATTCATTCATTCCCGGAAATTTAATCACTCTCAATTTCTCCCCAGCTATGGTACTATGATGGTACTGGTGAAATGTCAACATTTGTGACAATGCACGGGGTAGACGGGGACGTATTCTTTGTGCTCCTCGGAGAGTGTAAGTGCACACAAATTTAATTCGAGCAAAAATCACCAGAGATTTTATTTGTGCGCAAATATTTGTTGTTGTTTTTGCCTCGTGTTTACACTCACAATAATAATAAGTTGTCCTATTGCAGCGAAAAAAAATGTATGACAATGCCTCCGTATAATTTTACGGCGGAGGTTAAATTGCTGCGTGTGCATCATGGCTATTATTAGGAGCAACGTTGCACTTTAATAATGAGGAGTGGGATTGTGGTGGACCCCTCACCCAAAAGTCTATTCGGGGAAAACCATGTACTAGACTAGACGCGCTGATTTACGAATTTTGAATGTGCTTTACTCCACAAACACAGGGAGGGGTCATGAGGTTGTGCTTGTCTCAAATATTTGACTTTTGATATCCATCTTTTTTTAAATCGCCGGTGTATTTACAATTCGAGCTTTCACGCTGTCATTTGAAGCTGAAGTCACTCTCCAAAATGCTTATTACGTTGAGTTGAGCCCAATAAAATATGTACAATGCTTACTTGAGTACAGGTACGGTGATGTACTTAAGTCATCCTGAAATATGTATTCCCTTTCCTTTGATTTTATTTAGAGTATCTCAGTAGCTCTTTGCATTTCAACATTTCCAGCAAACTTTGACATTTTTTGGATGAGCAAGTACTTTCACCAAAAAAAGTTCTATTTTGGCACTAGGATTAAATACTCCTGTTTCTTTTGATATTTTGAAATGAGTGACATCATATCCTATCCCAAGCATTGATTTTTTGTCTCATTAGTGGAGCGCGAGGTAAAAATTACTGGGAGAATCCTTTGACTGCACTCCCTACAAAAGGATTTGAAATGAACATGGAGGGAGTAAAAAAGTTTTCCAAGGACGATTTCATTGGCGAATCAGGAGACCTTGCCTCACTCAAAAGGAATGTCTTGGGCGTGGAAGCATTAATTTTTTGGGAATTCTGGAGGAGAGTGAACTGAACATAACGTTAGATGTTCATTATATCATTTCCTCACTTGAAATTCCTCTCGAACATGAGCAAAAAAAGGGAGTACATACTTAAGCATGTACATAAGTTACATGCATCAGTGACTTCAAAACTGACGCATTTTTCCGATGAAGATGAGCCAACAGCGTGTGTAGATCAAAGTCAGAGCTCTGCCAGAGGTCTAGTGATAAATATACCAATGTGAGTTCCCTTTTTTTCATTTGACATGATCAAAGCATTTTACCAAGTTCTCCATATTCGTAAAAAATGATTGGGAATCAAAAGGAGCTAAGTCGATTCCACGATTTTTTTACCCGCACCCTCGGGGGAATCTCGGGAGATGATGAATGATTGATGATGAGCCGAGTTAATAATTAATTGACAAAAAGGAAATTGGCTGCTTCGTTTCGTTCCTCGAGCAAAACAGAAAAAATATGTTATATGTTCAAATGCCAAGTTGAACTGGGTGGGCCAGACGAGTAAAATGGTAGATAGATAAACAGGGAAAATGCCAAGTTATTATTACGGAAATTGTAGAAATATGTTATTCAACTTTTGCTTTGGATTTTACAAAACAATCAGGTTGTTTTTCAAAACATTCGAGTTTTTCCTGGACTTTTCCTTCAATATTCAATTCGCCTAGCGCTTTGTTATTTAAGAGTTCAAACAGAAAATTCGTAGTTCAGCTCCAGTTCTACTAAATAATCACTTGATGATGAGAGGCTTAGACTCGCCATGTCACACCCATGATCAAATTATCGCATTGGAATTTATCACTACCTACTTAGCTCACATGCGTACGTCTATTTTTGTACCCCCATTTTCTCGATGTCGAGGCCACGCCAGTGCTATTCCCACTCATGAAGTATTTAATTCCATGAACATGTCATTTGCACAACTGCTCATTACCAATCCTTACTTACGTAAGAAAATAAGGCTAGAAAATTATTTCATGATTTGAGAAAACTCTTTCCTCAGATAATTAACTCTCATTATCTCATTAAAACCATACCATTGATTGAGGAAACATGTTTATTTAGGTACATACTTGTCTTGGGCAAAATGTGTACGCCCCACATTTTGGCTCTATAACACTTTGACTTTTTAGTTAGGTGACGAAAGGGCCTCGAAAATGCCCAACCTTATCATAATTTCTAATGCCGCGTCGTAGCAGCTCCTCAGATTCTATGTAATTCTCACGAAGAAGAGTGAGGAAAATGGTCGGTTTCTAGTCGCCATTATGTTTGATGAAACTGCATGTCGCGTTTGTTTCACGCAGAACGTCCGCATTGGGTTGCTACCTAGAATACTTAAGTTCCTTTTTATTGCTCTACCATCGCCATTATGTTTGATGAAACTGCATGTCGCGTTTGTTTCACGCAGAACGTCCGCATTGGGTTGCTACCTAGAATACTTAAGTTCCTTTTTATTGCTCTACTGTCACCCACCAGTCGACGCGACGTAAGCCAGTCAGTATTACAGTTATAATGATGTTCTGTATTCTGAGAGGAAGGCCAAGTAATGGAATTTTTTCCAATCGATGGGTGTCTCACCGCCAAAAGCTACATCACATAAAGTTACTTGTACACGATGTAAACATCATCGTCATCACATCAACGGCACTTTTCATTTCGGCTCGACTACTACTTTCTTACCTTCTCGTGTGTTTCTTTAGCAATTTCCAAGTTTTCTCAAGTCGAACCAGGAAGAGTAAATCATGGGCTAGAGCCAGTGCCAGCGCTTTAGTATTCCCCACGAGCTCGCAGAGAAATTGGAGGGCGCCTCTACAAGATCGGAATTCTCTATGATCAACAGATGGTCCCCAGAAATCCTTGTATTGACGATAAGCACATGCCTTTATGTCGCGTTCATTTTCTGTCCCTTGCTGGGACCAGGCCGGGTTCTGCGGGAGGGTGGAGAATGGGGACTGTCTGGGTAAATAGAAGGAGCATTTTTATGAAAAAAATTGAAGAGAACGTGATAAACTTTGAAGGGAAGTTTTTTCATGTGGTTTGACATTTAGCATTTGATGCCTGAGCAAAAGCAAGTACATATTCATGTGCAACACTACAGTACTTACTTATCTATCATCAGACCATCATGCACGAAGGATGCCATCCCACACCTCCCCTCTACACCCCACAAGACCCTACGGGGATTAGTGAATTCAGAGAAATTCTAAGGAAATCAATGTCCCTACCCCGTACCTCAAGTGAAAGTTCAAAGAAATTCAAAATTTGCCTTAAGTGACAAGAACGTTGTCTAAAAAATTGTAAATTGTATCTGTCCAAAGCAGATGCTCCGCCTTGTGACTTCTTCTTTTTGAAGAGTGAAGGCTGAAAAAATGTCATCCTGCCATGCCAATTTTTTTCCACGTTGAATACACAATTATTGTATCAATTTTGAGAGGCCACCAAGTCAAAGGAATAGAAAGGCCTGGAGAGCTCCTCGAAAAAATAACATGCACTTCTCTCCTCAATTCTCAAAAACGACGGCGTTTGAAACACCTCTTGCCTCCGTCTGAAGTTTTTTTTATCTGGTGAAGTGGATCATAAAAGTGTCTTTGAAATGTCTTTTTAAAAACATGTTTTGCCCTTGAGTACATTTACTATTTCCACCTACACACATAATATAAAAAATTATATATGCTTCACAATTTTTTTGCATATATTTGTTCTTTTGATATGCCCACAATCACAAAAGCAGTCAGTATATGATGAGGCAAAGCCTTGGAAAGGAAGTGAATAAGCATTTGGAGGCCATGATGACGATGATACATCAATGTCTCTGGGGCGAATTTAATTCAGGAATCATCATGATGAAGATATGATACGATACGATGATGTTTCTTTTGTATTACGTATCCTCTGTTGTGCTTTCATCATCTCCAACTATCTTCTATCCATCCGGATATCTAATTCTGAGAAGAAAAGTACTTATTGCACGATAGAAACTGAGGAAGAAGGGGCCCATTAATGCTGGAATAACTTCAAGGATCTATTCATCCATCTATTTTTTCCCTTGTCAAACCAAATTTTTCCCCGAAGAAGTCATGATGGAAAGGATGCATTTTTTAAGCACCAAAGAAAGTGGGAGCATTATATAAGGTAGTACTTCCTCTTCACAAAGGATCTTTACCCTATTTTAAAACACAATTCCTACTTTTTCCCGAGCCTTCCGCCTTCTCAAACAAATCAATACACAGGGTCTCTCCAGCTCCAACTTGCTCCATCCATATTTTCTTTCCCATTCACCACACCACAACGAGCGCAATATAAGGGAACTTAAGAGAAAGAAGAAGTAGTAGTAGTACTTGCATTCGTGAAATGGGAAATTGTGGTAAGGGGAAAGTTTTTCGCCTTCCTCCTTTTTTTCTTTCCTATTGTCACTCGAGTGGTGAGCACACAAGAAGCCAGCGCAAATCTTCAGTCAGTCAAACTACTACATCAGGAGGATAACATCAGTCATTCCTGCAGAGGAGTGGAAAAGTGAAAGGATCGACTATGATGTTTTACTCCGAGACTTTGCCCTATGTATCCCTAAATGCTTTATATGAATAAGTATTTTATTTTATGATCATACGAACTTGAGATTGCTGTTCAATACAACAATTCCTCAACTACCCCAATCATTGTTATTCCTGCCTAAAAAGGGAGAAAATGCATTCACTCACTCACTCGTTCCGTTTGCTACTTGCTACTCCGTTTGGAGTTTTTTCCGGATGTACACAATATGCCAAGGAAGAAAAACTCGCTCAGTCAGTCAGTCAGAACTTTTCTCCCTGATCTCACTGCATTCTGTTCGAGTGTGTGTGTGCTCCTTATTTACGTACAAAATGGATTTCGAGCATGCAAGACTGGGAAAATATTTTCGGTGAAACTAAATATATGTACCTAGAGGAGCGCATTCTGCTGAGCCCACAAAATTTGCATAAAAGTAGATCAGGTACGGTACAACGGACCGGCTTTTCGGAAGGTATTATTATAACTGCCACTACAACTACAACCAGCAGTACTACTACTTCTCCAGCCAAATTTTTGAGTGTATGGTGTGCGTATTGCCAGGAGGAGTATTTACTAAAAGTAAAAATCTTCTCGGAGCCCATAAGCCTCCCTTATTCTTCTTCCACTTCCCAGCATCCTTTTTTTCCTCCTGTATTTTTCCCTGCACTTCAAAAGATTTTTTCCCCATCTTAATCTTATTTCATGGCGGAGGAGTTGAGAAAGTTATCAAAAACGAACGTGCCAGTATATTCCATCTCTGTCAATTTTCCAACCTTTTTATATATCTGCCCACGTTTTCAATGCGAGGTAGGATTCGTCCACTCCACCCGTATCACATCGTTTTCGTATCACAAACTCAACCTCAAAATATTTCCTGAGGAATAAAAGAGGGAAAAAAACCTCTCTCGAAGAATGGAGAAAGTATTCGCATCTTTTAGAAATGACGCTTACTACTTCTTCTCCTACTTCTTCAGCTCTATATAACTTTATTATACCATTTTCCAGCTGTTTCAGTCGCTCCCACTCATTCTCTTTGCGAGAGAGAGGAGAATCCACTTGAGTTTTTAAACTTTCCCATTTTCTTTCTTCGGGCTCCGGCTCACTGCCTGCCTGCGTGGCTGGCACAGAAGCGATGACGAGGCTTTTCTCATTTCTTCCCTTTTTCTTCAATTCTTTGTTTCTCCACGAAAAAAAAGTCAAAAGCACACATAGGTACATTACCCTCGTAGGTTAAGGGAACTCTGGGTATTTTACCGTGAAAAAAAAGCCGCAAACATAATCAAACCAACTCTCTTTTTTATGTACTTTTTTCTCTGGGAAATTCTTCTCCCTTGTTTGGCTTTATTTGCGTTTTAAACAACGCATTTTTATTGGTTCAAGTCCAATCCTCGGCTCGCGGGTTAAGGCTTATCCATTCTGAAACCACTTTTTGTGGTGGTGATAGTGGTGACTAAGCCCAGGACTTCTTAACCCCTTTTCCCCTCGTTGTCTTTCTTAGAACGACGGTGATAGCCCCAGATACTACTGCTGTCTACACACTGACTGACTGGGTGAGTGACAATAATACATTATAGAAGCGTACTACTGAAAGAACGAGTACATTACGCATTCCATTTCTCCCCTGGCAAACATCACGCGACAATAACAACAAAGGCAATTCTAGCATATCTAATCCGGAAAAACAAAGTTTTTGCGAATGCCGCTTCTGGCGCTCCTCCATTTCAGTGGCAGCTGTCCCTTTCCAACCTACCCACGTACCTACAAACCCATTCTTCCAGTGAACTCGGCCAAGGTACGATGACGGAGTGAAAGGCCTGGGGAAAATTGGAAATTACAATAATAGTCTGCCCGAAAAAAACCTCCACCTTCTTATATGAATTGCTCCATCTGCATAAGAAAGGAAGTTAAGAGGAGAATGAAGGAGTTTGCCCTGCATTATCATCCCAAAGGAAAAGGTGAAATATTGTTCGCCACGCCACGGCTCAACTTGGCATAAACAATACATTGCTGAACGAACTCCTAGGAAAAAATATGGATATAGGGCCAACCATGATAAAACTTTGGGTTTGATGAAAATTCTGCTGCTCCTGCTTCTTCTTTCTGTTGCTCTTCTTTCCCTAGACGCCGGAAAAACAGAAGGGTAAAGCGTGTCAGCCGGAGCGCAAAAAAAAGAAATACAGTTGAACAAACTTTCCATCTCCCTCGTCATATTAGCAGAAGAAAAAGTTTCGATGGGATGGAATGGTGGTGGTGCGAGCTACGAATAAATTGGCACGTTTTGTGCCTCTGGGTTTTAGTCCGGAGAACGCGTACTGTTATATAATACGCTTTGTTCTTACCTTCATCGGGATCAGCTTTTCCCCTTCTAAAACCACTTTTTCCACTAGTGCTATGCTCTCAACTACGACTACTACTACTCTATTACTACTTTACTTAAGTATTTTTGTATGGTCCAGCTCGCTCCCATTGTTCCCCACTTCAACCTGTGAGGCTGTGAAGGTTCAAGGTAGTGGAGTGAAATGGGAGCAGAAGAAGAAGAAGTTTGCCCGAGAAAATTTCTGGGGTGATGGGGGATGTAACTGGTGACAATGATGAGAGCTAAAGGTTCAACAACTGGAAAGTGACGAGCGACGTAGGAAACACAATAGGGACCTTCATGTCTANGACGTAGGAAACACAATAGGGACTTTCATGTCTAGATAACATGCTAAGATTGGCGCAGTTAGGGCATGAGAAAGCTAGAGTACCTTGAGAAAATGTAATGTTAAGATAAGACATAAAGATTATACACATGCATTTACTATTATAAGGGAACTAGTTTGAACTGAGTTTCGCAGAATATGTGGTGGCTCCGAGAGGATCAGAGAAAAAAGGAGGGAAAGCTGCATTCCCGAGGCAAAACCGGAAAAATTAACCGAGATGATGATAATAATGATCAAAATAATAATCGTAATGAGAGACTAGGATAAAAAAGAAGAAATGTGCTTTCCTTTGAAATTCGCTAGTGTTTTTAGTTGAATATCTATCATGTACCTACTTTTAGAGGTATGTGCTACTACATCGCTTTACCTCTATTATTATTATTTCAAGCTTAGGTACTTATCTCTTATTTTAGCAGCGCAATGAATTTGTTGTAGAAGTTTTGTAATTTTTGTGAAGTTTCGGAGAAAAATTTAATGATGGGAGAAAATTGAAAGTTGATGACTTTCGTAATCCACCGCTTTTCTGGAAACCCAAGGTGTATTTAAAGTTATGTCTGTATTTTGGGCAAAAGTTTATTCCTTCGTAGAAGCAAATTTTCCCCGAATAAGTGGAAAGTATTTTCAGGTGCTCGCCCACGATCTTTGGGTAACATTTTTGCAGGAAAGAATGCCAGAGTACCCATTTGGCTATAAAACAAGTTTTCTATTGTTGAAGCAAGGTGAAGCCAAAGTTCGGCAAATGTACGTAAAACGAACGATTTTGCCCGGTTAGGATTTTCAAAATAGGCAATAAGTTCACAGATAATAGTTAAAATACTTTTTGTCTCAAAGTCTGCCATGAAATTAAGCACCATGAGCAAAGAAAATGAGCATGACCTACAAAAAGAAACATTGCTCGAGAGTGTTGCTAAAAAAATTAAATAAGAAAGAGTTTTTTTGTTAAATACGAAACTCATTTTTTGCGTATATTTTATGTTTCAAAGGAGAAAGTCTAACATAACCGCCAAAGACGGTGAGAGTCGTAGTGGTAGCTTGGCCTTAAAATGTTTGGCCTCCCCCGGGAGAGAAAAGAGTTCATTCATGTTGCAACCTTCAACGTCAACGTGGTCCTGTCTGACAAGCTCTTCTGGTGGAGGAGCCCGTCTAGTGCGGGCAAGTCCCTCGTCATGCCAATTTTATGGGAAAATATATTCACAGGAGCACGCTGAATGGGGCTGCACGCTGCATCAGAAGCATTAACCTTTCTTCAACAACATGAAAAGATGCAAAAGCACGTCCAACTTTCCATTTCCTGCAGAATCATTCTCGCCATCGTAAAGGCACGGTAAATTTTTACGGTCTAGGAAGCCTACAGCCCGAATCCCAAACCGGAGCCAGGATATAATACTTGAAGGAGGTGAAGCACAAGACAAAATTTAGGGGAGACACGGGCTGTAAAAGCCCTTTACTGCACATCATCACTTACTCAGGTTTAGAGCAAAAGATGTGTAAAATGTTATGGCGAGATATTAAATGGTTTTAAAGCAGGTGTGCAATATGCAAGCTGTAGTGAAACAAAATTCGTGTGCAACATGTTTAGGTAGAATGAATCATAAAAACTGGTTAATTAGATACAGCAGTAAAACCCTGAGCTGAGGGACGTTCCCACAAAACGCGAATAAAATCTTGGAATCTTAATTTGCGGAACAGGGTGATCACGTTTTACCGGAACTTTGGCATTCTTCAAAGGAGCATCATGGAACGGTCATTTTTGTCGTACCCGCACAGTTTTTGTTCATGTGCCAAGAATAGGATCCCGTAAATACCGGGATGGTCGAGAAGAGGAAACGGAGAATGCATCAAAATTTTAAAGCTTCACTGGCGAGCACAAACCCCCAAAACTAGATGTTTGTGACCGAGAAAAACAGTAAAAAATTCAATAATCCCATGGAATGGAGCATGTCATAGAATGCATAAAAGTTGCAACGAACACATGTGAATCGACCGTTGTGATAAGCCCCTTTTAAACGGGCTTTCAAAGTAGGTCAACTGAGTCACAAGGTTGTTTGCCCATTTCAAAGTCTCAAGGGTTTTTCTCACAAAGGCAAAAAGGATTGCCGGAGAAAATTAGGGAATCATGCATTTTCATTCCATCCGTTGAACAAGGGCAAAGTGGAAAATTCCCAAGATTACAATTTTAAATGCATTTCTGCATTGTGCAGTTGGAAAACAAAGGATAAATTCAAGTCTCACTGGTAAAGATTGAGCACCAGCAGCCTAGTATTGGGAGGAGGTTTTGCCGGTGGTAATTCGAAAATGTTTTTATTATTGTACACCGAGGATCCATTCATATTCATTTAGAAAAAATAAAACTTGCTGACTAACGCGGCATGTTTTGTGTAGTCTTGAATGTAACCAGAAATAAAAATTCATGAATTACATAATAGTAGAGCTCAAAATTGTGTTCAAAGTTGGAAGACCTTCATTACGGATGGCTTACGCCACAATTAGTCATTTACTCAATGGTACCACCGTTACTTAATGGTTTCTGCTGTAGAATTATAATTTAATGTTTCCATATTGCATTTCAAACCGGGTATTAAGAGGCCCAAAAAGGGAAAAATTGACGCTTTAATTAATAGATGCTGCAAGTTGGAAAAATAATGTCTGAGTTTGAAGGGATCAAACAACAAAAATTTTCTTCGATAACTAGTTTCCACCAACATCACTGGCTAAGACGGTTAGTAATTTTTCATGCAAGAAAGAAGAAGCACGACACGAGCATGATTGAAGTTTCCGCCAGAATTTGACAGGCAGCTCGTCATCTATCCAATTTTTATGCTTGGCCAACTTCGTGAAAATGAGGAGGGAGAAAGAAAGATAGCCATCACCCCATCAAGTTCCAGAAATGTTTGGTTTTGATTCTTTGGTATTATTCATAATGAAAAACCTAAGAAGTTGAATGATTGCTTGAGCTGAAGTGAGAGACGAGAAGTATAATCAAGGTTTCTTTTTTTGTACGAACAATGGAAATGTGCTATATAGTTTCCGGCCTGGGATGAATCCAAACAAAAAAACCCACGATTGCTTTCACTTCTTAAATATTCTGGTAGTGCCTGTGCTCATGACTGGTTGATTAATGGTTGAAATCGTGCTACCAGGAAAAAAATGAACGTATTGTACGTGTTATGAAATTCCGGCCCTCGCTACTTCTGAAATTCCAACCTTCTTTGCCAAAACATCGCTAAGATGAGCAGTCAGAATTAATACTAGAACTTTAAATGAAAAATGGGGCTTACTCCGGAAGAAATATATTAAAATTGATTTTAAGCACGTGAACGCACTGGAAAATAGAAATCCGACAAGTACCACCTCAGGATACGGTAGTTTGAGATGTACCAACAAAACGTAATTTCTAAAAGTAACAGTTTCTATTCGTAACCAAAATTAGTTAGGAAGTCGTTACATTTCCATGGTAGAGGGAAGGAAAAATATTTAATTATTTGTGAAATTCGGCTTGGAAGATGATGACGATGTGGAAACGTGGGAAACAGTCTCCCATTTTGTGGGGAAATTACAGCTTTCCTCATTTTATTCATAAGCATAAATAAGATCCTATTTCGGGCAGAAAATTTCCATTTTATTAGTTTCGGATGGATGCTCTCGTTTTTTTTTGAAGGTGGCTGCGGCTAATCCCGAGACCTGTAGTGTTGGCTGCTTGTAAAAAGAATGACTATGAGCTTTCGTTGCTTATGTACATCTCATTAAAAATATTTTTTTGGATCACAGAGATGAGAAAAATATCGTTACATCTTCCGTATCTCTATATTTATATTTTTCTAGGTACCTTGTCTGAATAATCTTCATGACCACACACCGTCTCCAGGTCTCCTTGTCTAGCAAAACTTTCTCCGGATGCGCTAATGCTGACGTCCGACGGATGTGAAGATTAAGTTCAGCAACATGGAAGTCGCGGAATAAAAAATGTCGTGATGATGGAACATCTTTTGGTGACGGTGGATGAATTAGATTAGGGAGTGAAGATGACTGATGAGTTTTCAGTGTTTCTCCAGAAATTATCGTTGTACCTATACTATAATGCCGCAGGTAGGCACCATGAATAATTATTTATATGACAAGATTGAATAGGTGAATATTTATGATGCTTAGCGTGGCGTTGTGTTGTAAACGCTTTGAGTGTTACGTAAGCACAAATGTCAAAGCCTCTCGCGACTTACTATTTCAATGACAAACTATTCATCATCGTTCAAACCTGTTACGCACTTGCGGACGGGTGAAAAAAGTGAAAATACACACCGAGCAAAAGCATGTCTAGATCTGACAAGCACATTTTAAAGGTAAGAAAGTAATAACAATAACGACACTTACAAAAACATCGGGAAACGTGAAAATCAAAAAGAATTATTGTCTTTCCATTTTTGACTTGAACGTTGCTCTGCAGATCTGAGTACCTTGTGCGCATGTGCCCTGTTGTGCTGCTCGCTTACTTGGAGGACGACGTACATTTCTCTGACTGAAAAACAGTTGTTTCGAACGCATCAGATGTTATTGTTGTGGAAGAATGAATTCAATCCACGAAAATAAATATTCTAGCTTGTTAGTAAAATTTACAAAAAACTAGTGAAAGTGTAGTTTTATCTGGAATTTAAAAGTTTTTAGTGCGATAGATTAGAAAGGTATTAACTTATTCCGGATTGGAGTTAACTTATCACAACTTATCCTGAACTTGTGAGCGAAGTGTTTACTCCAGCTGTAAAAATGAGGCTGCATAGTGGGTGGTCAATCTCCCTAATTTTTCTTTGGCTTTTGTGCTACTGTCAATGC
>JAHZNH010001008.1:0-14384 GCA_027744355.1 Tyrannoseira gladiata
TCTCTGTTCCAGGTTCGATCAGCAACATCGACGACGTCGACCTCATGACGACATGCTCCGAAGGAGAGTCACCGGGAGGACGGAAGCATCGCGTCATAGCAGGGGTGGTTGGAGCTGCTTCATCTGTCACTTCCATTCAAGTTGCCAATCTCCTGAGATTATTCAAAATTCCTCAGGTAGGGTCTCCTTTTATAAATCAATTTCATTGAAAGACTGTCATTCATTCGGACAGGGTGATTCTCAAACTGCGTTGGTCTCGCCTATCACTCTGAAATATCTTATTTCTTTTCGTCACAATCCAATGGAGAGCCTCCACTGCAGAATGGACTCATTGAACCACCACGACTCCATTTCAAAACACGGGCTATCCAATTACTGCCACTAGTCTTTTGGAACATAAATGGGATATCATCGTCTTAACTCAGGCAGAGAATCGATATATCTTCTATTTAGTTAAAAACATTTTCGATTTTCCAAAACTTTCCTCCATTCTTATCTTTATTGCGTATTCCGTTCCTTTCATCGAAGTATCAGTAGATTCTTCTCATCGAGCAATGTATTATTTTTCAGCATGTTGATCAATTCCAAAACGCAATGATCTTCCCAAAAGAAAGGATAGATTCCCAAAATTTTTCCCTGGAAAACTCATATCTATCTATTTGCCAATATTTGTCATCTCCGAGGATAGCATATGAAGCAAGATCATTTATCTGTATTTACTTACCATTTCTCCTGAAAAGGATTTATTAAAACCTTCGTCACGCTCCTAAGTAGAAAGGGAGACATGAAAATACCCTGGGCCATATCATAGTCATCAAGATGAAATACTATAGTCGCTTCCCTCATCCATCCATCCATATTTTCTTGGGAAATCGATTATGAAACCGCAAAACCTGTCGTCGCAGACCGACCACGTCCTTGAAGGCGAGACTACATTGTTCGCTGAGACTAGATTACAATAAAAAAGTGTGGAAAGCAGTTAAGAGCTCACATGATAAACGCATTATACGCATAAAGCGTTTTCTCACGATCCACGCTCGCATCCGTTTAACGATGCCATTTTTCATTTGGCGGATACGATAAATATTGCAGCCCTTCAAGTAAGTACACACGTAAGCAAACGGAAAGAAATTAAAAAGCACTTATTCGTTCCCTGACTCTACACCATCCAGACGCAAATAAGAAATAAGAAAAGCTTGAATCCGCTGCGTAGCGTTAGGTACTCCACCTCCACGTGCGAAGCTAGGCGTGGAGGAAGTGAAAATATGATTTATTTATCTCCATTCGGACACTTATCGAATTCCCTCACAACTTTCGCCTCACTCAACTCAACTAAAATCATCTTCATTATTATCATTTATTTACCTCTTCTACCCCACAAATCTTGGAACCAGCTAACAAGGGTAAAGTTCCTCCTTTGAGCAGTTTCATAGGGGTAAAAAATAACTTCCCTTCCAGGAAGATCTGCTTTTATCATCATTCCCACGAATAGAAATAATCGTTACTCTGTCTATTTATTTGTTCCCAGACAAGATAGATATGTACGGCTTTAGTGTCTCTTCTTGGTTTTTTCAAACTGCTCGAATTTCCTCCAAACGCCCACTGCGTTTAGCAGCTGACTGCAGCCCGTGCCCGTTATGTAGCGATAAGCACTTTTGAAAAGATTTTTCCCTCGTTTATGGAAATCGTTTGTAAACAATAAATCGTCTGAGGGCAGGATGAAACATGGGCTGATACAGGAAAGTAAGCAATCCACTCCGCTTTCATCTTTCGTTTTTTGGAAGACCTACAGTTATAGTACGTGTCAAAAGTGTATTGGCTTTTTATGTGTTTGTACAGTACACACATTTTTCGAATTATTTTAGTCAATATGGACTGAAATGTTTTCTCATCACGGGAGATGGATGAGCTCCTTAAAAGGAGCCGCCTTGCTTTATACCTATTCGTCGGAAGTGTGATATTGAAATTTCAGCGTAAATCGCATTTAACTTGTGTGGAGGATGTTTAATAATCCGTTCCTAGTAAACTTCTGCTCCAATTCCCATCACAGGCAAACAAAAGCTACCTACTTGGAAGGGGAAATAACTAAAAGCAAGTAAGTGCAAGCAATTTAAAACCTTTTCCTTTTTCCTGTGAATGATCTGAAAAAAAGTTCCTAAAAACGAAAAACCTACTTCAGTATCAGTAGTCAGTTCAGTTAGCAAATCGGGTTTAAATTTTGATCATTCCAAACTTTACAACTTAAACATTCCATTCCAAATTGTTTGGCACCTTTTCCTCAGGTTGGTGGCATTGTCATTGCACTTTTCTCATTTACTTAAGTACTACTTCTGCAATGGTCCATTTAACGTTTTTCATCCACGTAGCATTCGGACGTTTCAATTCCTGGACTCCGATTTTCAGTATTCACTGGGACACTGGCAAGGCTGGACGAGATGTATTTAGTTTGCTTTGGCACGGTCATTGTCGAAGACTGGTTCCATTTATCCGTGTAGTACTTATATCAAGTCTCAACCCACACAATCATTGACGAGTTTCGAACTTGCCTCTCTTGAAAAAGTTGTGCAACGTCAACCAGTTGGGGACATGTTTCATAGTCCAAGAAACGGTACTTCATACAAGATTTCTCCATTCCTCCTTGATCTCAGGTCCTCAAGTGATCTCAGAGACTTTCACGGATCAATTTTTGAGGGGCATTTTAAATTAATAAGTACTGCTTTGGAGGTTGTTTGCTTTTTCACTACAGCTCCCAATAATAGCAGTTTCCAGAAAGATGTAGAAAATTAACTAATCCGCCTTCTTGACTGTTCACGTTTGCATTACCAAAACCCTTCCACTCGAAATGCTGGTGGGCAATGGGTACCTATAATATAGGTGCTCCGTTTATCTATCTATATTTTTTCTATTCCACTTCTCTGAATCGGAAATGAGGCATGATGCTATGAATTGTGGATGTGGGTGGGAGATCCTTCAGCGTGAAATTTTAATGCATCACTTCCACATCTCCCATCCGAATATTTACATCTGGCTGGAGGTACGTATTTGTTTTTCAAATGTGCCCACGGGCAGAAGCAAATTCAGCATGTCTGCTCTTTCAACTACATATACATATATTGCTGCTTCAAGAGTTGCCGACTCAATATGCTTAATAAGCTGATCAATCAAACAAAATTCCTCCCAGCAGTTGTTACATTCACGTAGAGCTAAAGCGTAGCTAAAGCATGACTGATTAATTGATATTCCTGGAACACGTAGAATGTTGTACTATTTCGCCGGCTTACAAGTAGACATAAGAGTTTTTTAAAGAATACAAACCCTTCATTTTCAAAATACATTTTTCTCTCTCAAATTAAAAAAAAAATATATTCATTCTTGGTCGACTTTAATGTCATGCCTCCTACTCCTTCTCCCACGGGTAATCAAGGATGTGGATGATTTAGCGTGTTTTGTCTGTTCATGTCATGAGAAGTGAATTTTAAGAGGTGGGTGTTCCTTCCAATCCCGAAGGCTCTCCAGTTCAAACTCAAAGTGAAAGTTTCTTTTTCGCTGAGAATGCATCAGCTAAATAGAAAAACACTTCGCTGGGGAAATACGCCAGCACTTTTCCAACAAGTGTGTCATGTCGCTCCTACACTGTAGCATGAATACTACCGCAATTCTTTTTTTCTTTGCTGAAGACATACCTCCACGAGTGTTCTGTACTGCCGCCACCACCCCATTTTTATAATCCATGAAGTTGAAAATGAATATTGGGAAAAGTAATTGGTTAGAAGAGAAGAGAAATGTGGCCCTGCTAAGTGAAGATAAACAGAGGAAACACGTAAAGTGTTTTCAGGAGATACATCATACGTAACGCACCAACCGGCACGAAGCCCAAAGAGGGAAAGCTGAAGGTACTACTAGTGGTAGTCTTCTTGTTTAATATGTGTCATCATCTTTTTTGTTGCTTCACTAGCATTTATTTATCCATTCCATGTGCCGTGATATGAATGCATGAATTCATAGTTGTTCCTTCCTGCTTCTTCTACCCAAACCTTGGCTGTTGTTGTGGTGGTAGGTTGGTAATCCGGGGAAAGCAATTTTTCCTCCACTCAAAAACTTTGGTTTTTTCTCCGTAGGAAAAGAGTTGCTGTCATGTGCAGGGAATAAGGTAGTAGTAGAGAGCCCATTTTTGATAGGATACAAATAACGTCAAACAACCACGCTTGTTAAGTACGTTTGTCGTGCATGTTTATTTAAGGGGAACCTGGAACTTACCTCGGTACAAGGCTTACGTGGTGGGTTTTCCCTTAAAGGTTGAGTGCATAATAAATAGGACGATGAAGCATTATTATTATTATTACCTATTTATGNGGTGGGTTTTCCCTTAAAGGTTGAGTGCATAATAAATAGGACGATGAAGCATTATTATTATTATTACCTATTTATGGGTCTGCAATATTAAAATCGGGAAAATATATGTCCTCCTTCCTTCCCTTCCCTCGTTTTGACTCCTGTCTCCCCGTGTACCTAAAAACCCGGATGGAGTAGGAAAAAAGTGCCATTATTATAATGCCCTGCGACTGCTCTGCTCTTCTCTTTTTTTCACCAAAAAAGGATTTGTTTCACTTTATTCGTTTTTTTTGGTTTGAAGGAGGTTAACCAAAGCAAACCTAACTGAAGCAGACCATGCATGGGGCTTCAATGGAACGGTTGGAAACGGAGGGACGGCGATGTGATGTGTGTGCGTTGGTGGTGGTGGTATAGTATTAAAATTTGGTCGGTATGGCATGGAATGGTGCTCGATGGAGGAAGTACGACGACTAGATGAGACGTGATGCTAAAGCTATAGCCGGAATAAGTACATATTTTATTTTCTTCTTCCATCACCCTACAATACGATAGCATTCCTTCCCCTTTCCTCCCACCGTCATTATAGTGAGCCGGTAGGTCGGTAAGTATCTAGTCATTGGTCGTAAGACGCTGCTGGGGAAAGGAAAGCCTTGCTACTCTTTCTTTTTCCTTCAGTCCCCAGTCTTTCAAAATAATAGTGCTTTGTTTGCTTACTCAACTCGCCCCATCTCTCGCGCTCGATAAGAAGAGGCGAGGTGCAGTGGCAGTGGTGATGTTTCTCCATGGAATTCACATATATTTTCAAGAAATTGTTGGCAAAACACGGAATAAAGGGAGGAGAATGAAGGACGTTGGGGAGAATGAGAAGAGAAAACTTGTACTTGGTCTTCTTGAAGCTGCACACACGAGAAAAAGGATCAAGTTGCTGGGGAGCCTTGTCTTGTCTTGTCGAAAACAGAAACATGGACATATACTACTCACTCACTACCAACTACCACACTTTTTTGTGCGTGCTTTCCCCAAGGAGGAAGAGAAAAAAAAGTTGGAAAAGTTGAGGAGAATGTATGAGGGCTTGAGGAGAGATAGAGATGATAGCTTGGAGCTAGTTGCATAGGTAATGCAAGCCACACAGTGTACTTAATGGGCCCCTCCGTCCTTTATGGTTCTTGATGCTTAGCAGAGGAGTGAGAATGAAAATGGATAACTTGCATTAAAGTCGGTCAGCTTCCTACTACTGCTTCATTTTCTCCCCATGTAATTTGAATGAACCATGGGTTTCGTGGAATAGTATGGCAGAAATAAGAAAAAAAAGTTTTCCATCTCTTCCCCGTCTCCCCTTCATTATCTGGAGGGTGGGAGGAAGGACAGAAGTGTGTGGGCGAAAATATTTTTTTGCGATTTTGAAAAATCACAGTTTGTTCCCACTTCTGCATAAAAAATCACGGCAGAGGAAAAGTTTCAAAAGACAACTTTCTCCTTTTCTATATCATACAGAATCTTCTAAAAAATTACTATTTCTTTTGCAAGAAATCACATCACATCCTGTCCCACCACACAATGCAATATGGGTGGTGTCACTGAGAGAAAGACAGCTTTGAGTAGTAGAGGTGCGAGTAGGCACGTAAATTGATATTTTGACAAAAGAAATCAAAATTGTTTCCTCCCTGACTGACATGCCTACTTAACATTTCCATGCCTTTTTACCAGGACTACAGTGATATTACTAGTATTAGTGGTATGGAAATGGATAGAATTTCGACCATGGGTGATTTTGATGGATAGTGTGAATGTAAATGTTGCCCTTTTATGCGGAACTTGTATAGTAAGAGGACTTCCATGAAAGACCCTGTCTGAGTCCTACTAATATATGAGGAAATTGTCATCCTTCGCCCACAAAAAGTACTTTCTGATGGAATGGCGACGAGGAAAATCGGAAGTGAAAATTGGAGACGAATAAAAATGTATGGAAGGAGTAAGTATTTCAAGAGAAATCTTTCGTTATGAAAAAGATTTTTTCAACTTTTCCATTCCGTAGAAAACGCTTCAATCTTCTTTTCAGGAGCATATGCACTGAAGGAGGATTCAGACCTAGTTTTTAGAAGTAAACATAACTTCTAAGCACGTATACGTGATTTTGTCCTGGACGCATTTTTTGCATTCTTCAATCAGGCACAAACAGTAATTTGTTAGGGATTCGTTCATTATCAAAAGTAGTGTGGTAGTACAGTCGCCCTAATGTTTTAGAGATAATTTCTTCATTTGAAATTTCAATTAAGGATTATGGAAATGCTGCACTCGAAATTTCATCACAAAGGCTTGATTAGCTTCCGCTTTAAAATTCCTGCATGGATGTACGGTTTGAATAGGCGAGAACATTACCGGAGATAGCCAGCGGGGTAGGTTGTACTTTGGCTTGACGAAACTAGGATAAAAAAGTTGGACCAGCGAGCAAAAGTTTATTTCCTTCAATCTGGGACGACCATGCCATACGAATAATGAAACTGTCGACTGCTTTCTATTCCACCCTTTTATGCGTGTACAGATCCACACAGGTTTATACGTACCAGGTCTATCTGACAGCTCAGCCACATTTCCATTGTGAGTCCTGGAGGCTATGCACTCCACTCCAAAACCGAATCCGCTAGAGAGACACATTAGTCATTTTTACGTGATGCAAAATTCACTCCAACTATAGAGCTACAGCTAGACTAAAAATGGCCGTGCGCAAAACCGCAATGGTTCGCATTATGGAATGGACATTTTTTCTGGGAATGGCAATGGTGTTCAATTCCGAATTCCACCCGAGAAAGAAATTTCATTTTCCGAGTCACATTACATAAAAGCAGGACTTGTATTCATTCATCGCTGAAAAAAATCACAAGGCATCCTCTCTTCTCCAAACACAAACAGCCGGTTTTTTCCCGTTATGCAAATTCAAAGCGTGGGGCTTTTCAGAATTTTCTCTATTCATTCCGGCGGTCAACATGCTTCTCATTCTGGAGTCATAATTCTTTCCCCAAAGTTCACTCCATTTGAATGTGGATTTGCAGGCTGAAAGGCACCGCACATGCTTGCCTGCTTTCAATTCATTGTTGAGTTCATTTTCCCAACAAAGTGGGAGTGACATAACCATTATGTATGGCTTCCTTCCTTCCTTAGCTCTTCCCCCCGCAACCCAGGAGTTGTCTGAAAGGTACGAGCTACAGACCAAAAAGTAAATCATGGGGCCGAATTGCCTACTACCCCTAAGAACAAGAAAAAAGTTTCCTTTTTTGTACAACTCCCCAGGCGATTCCCATCGCTTCAATTTTGGGGACAAAAGAAAGTATACTGTGAAAGTTGTATAGGAGAATGGAGTGGAAAGTGGGGTGCCTGTAAATAATGCTCACCAATGGACCATTGATTTTTTACAAACACCGCACCACAAAAAAATCATAAATTCACATTCGCTTCAACTTTTATGATCATACTTTTATGAAGAAACAGCATTATTAGCATTGGACCCCCCTCCGGCCATTTAACAATCGCGAGACTAACTCAAAATCGTGGTGTGGCTATTTTTTTCCAAATGATGTATATTTATCATCACACTGTCCTGTTCCCGAGTGCGATCCTTTTCCTGCTTCACAATTTGTGAAGTTCGTGGGAGGGATAAAATTATGGCCAGGTTTTGAAGCAATTTCATTTGCCACCTCCTCACACAATAACACATTTCATCATCTCGAATAAATAATACTGCCAGGGAGACGAGACAATGGGAACGTGACTCTGGGTTTGGTTTTGGGTCTCAGTTCTTGTTGTTTTTTGTACGATCCTGATCCAATGAAATATGGACGAGAGGGATCTTAAAGTACCTCTGTATCCATAGGCAACTTAGACAAGTGACAGTGTAAAAACAAAATGCAATGCAACCATGGGACCTAGGCATCTCAATTCAAATCCAATGTATTTCATGGTCTGCTCTGTAAAATTAAGGCTCATGCACTCAACCCAAATCTAGACCCAGACAGCCAGATCAGCCCAGGGATATCTTTTTTCGAACTCTTTTTCATTTTTGTCTTTATCTAGACGCAGACAACTTTATGAATTCATATTCGTGGAATGGAATTCAGCATGAAGTTCTATTCCGGGCTGAGCACTTCTTGTCAGAAACGATTTACGCAGCTTTACTCCTCCTTCCTTCCGCCTTAGTGCGGGGTCGAATGTAGTTATCGGGTCGTAAACAAAAAGATGTGCGATAATCATAATAATACAGCGCAGCTAGGGCCTCTCCTCTTCATTCTACATTCAGTTCGTTCAAGGGAAACAATTCCCCCAATGAATCGTGTTATCTACGCGTTTAAGAACTTCATTCCCAAACGAAATGACAATGACTTTGGAAGTGAAAACGCCCAAAATGACTCGCTGAATAAAAATCCTACTAAGTATGCTTGCGTTAGTCCGTAAGAAAAATAATAATATCTTTCAAGATACATAGCGACTTAACTACAGCATCTGGGCATGGCGCAGCGCATTTCTTCTTTCGTTATCTCATGGTAGTCTAAGCCTCCGTAAATACGCATTTTAACGCCGGTGTAGAAATGATAACTCAGCCGGAGAATACGTGAATACAGATAGATGCTCTGGTTGACGTAAAGTTCAATTGTAGGCAATCATTATGGTAAGCAGATACATCTCATGAGTTTAGTAGTATACTTATCATATGGCATTCCTAAATACGATGGATAAAAGTTGGTAAACTGATTCATATTTGTTCTTGTGTGCAAAATTTTTTGACCTGTGAAATTTGTTCCAAAGTACCTATCAAGGAGGAGGTCCAATAGCACATGCTTCCGTATTCCCGATTTTACGGTATCCTAATGCCTAATATTAGACTGAGAGCCTCAGCAAGTCCACATTCTTAACCTCCTTCTGAGCAAATGTTTTGATAAAAGTAAACGCAGTACCTCCTCATCCTTTGCCTTTCCACCACCAAGAAGAACGAATGTGATTCAGGAGCCGTTACGGTTCCATGTTATTATTGCAGTCCTTCTTTTGAATGGTTTCCTAAAAAGGGTAATGTATTCTTTATTTCTTCCGCGAAAATTACAAAGGAGGAGGCGAAGGTGGATTCAATGGAATGAGTGCGCCTATTTTATAACGAGTACGAATGTTGTACGTACTTACCAACGGAGAAAACGCAGAATATTTTATGGTGCGGTTTGTTGTTCGGAATCCTGCACTGGGAGCATTGCACATACATATGTATTTACATCATTACGTAACATACAATGAGGGGAACCGACTCGGGAAAGTAATCCATGAAAATGGAGAACCTCCCAGTTCATTCATTATTCCTTAAGTTATGAAGTCTCAGCAGTCTCAAGGCGCACGGATTTTTTCGAGAATGCTGCTGCAGAGCTCTATAATATATACTCTGTATCCTCCAGCCCTGGCCCAAAGCGAAACACGGGAACTTCGAACGGGCGACCATATTTTTCCATGCTGGTGGGAACTCTGGGAAGAATAAGTATCTACCATGAATTTCTTCAAATAACAAAAAAATTAACAATTCAGGGTTATAAATCAAGCGAAAAAGAAAGTGGTTTTGCTGCTGCTGTTCCCATTGTACCAGAGTCAGAAGAAGAAATATAAGCAGCGAAAACTCCCTTTCTCCAACTCTGGGAAAAAAAGATTGTTCACCATGGATAAAATGAATTCTGGAGTAAGAAATATTTCTGAGGAAGGTATTTCCATGTGGACAAAGCCCTCCTTGGATACCCTTTATGTGTGTGCAGAAGAAGTAGATCTGCATCAAGTTTAAAATTATGTTTGAACAGATTCCCCCAGTAAAAAAAATAGAGCGCAATGAATAAATTGAGGGACATTAAGTATTCCGCTGTCGTTTCATCGTCTAATGGATCCCACGAAGAAGAATAAAAGCAAGCTCCCCTTTCGAGGTCAGATACGGATGCATGGCTGTGAAAGGACAAATTTTGTAAATGGACTGAAACAGAAAAAATATGGCACGTCGCAAACTTTTCTGAAGTTGCTCTTGCATTATGAGGCCAGGCCAGACCTAGCTCAAGGAGAGAATCACAAATCACGTCAATCTGTTTTCAAATTATGGAGTGAGTGGAATGTAAACTGAAAAAAAAGTTCTTTTTTTTCTTTAAGTCGAGTGTATCGCTATGAAGTAGAGAGAGAGATAGAGGCAGGTTTTTCTCAAAAGTTTTCCTTCAATACAAACAAGCAGTACAAGTAAGTATAGTGCACTCTCTAATCCAACTGTGACAAAAGTTTTTTTTATAGTTTTTTCCTTTCAATCTTCTCAACTTCGTGTAGATTCTTTGATTTTTTTGGCCCAACTCGAAAAGTTCATTTTTACTCCATTGCATTGGAAAGTAGGGTTTGGATTGGCAGGGAAAAATTGGCAAGTGGCAGATGTTACTCTATACTGTAATCGTGACTCCATAGGGGACCAGCATCCAGAAATGCCAGTCTGGCAGTGGTAGCACTAGTGCATTTATGTTGATGCTTGATATGTTGCTCCCGCGAAGTTGCAAAATAACGCATTATTATTTATTCATTTTGGGCACGTTCTTCACCTAAACTGTCAACAGTTCACGGTGACCTAAATAGAATGAAGTGCACAAATGAATGAATGAACCATAGGACCCTATATACTGAGAATGGCAGAATCAAAACCGGAACCGGCGACACACAGGCTGAGGTTTACCTAAGACGTTTCTTCTTGAATAATTAAAGAGCAGAGCGGGAAGGATGATTTCCCTTGTTTATTTTGCGTCCGGGAGATGCTGTGTAAAGACACAAAGGAAAAACAACCAAAAAAAGAAAGATTTCTCCTTTTTCTTGGGGCTAAGCTTTCCCCGTCGTGTGAGACAGATGGGGGGAAAATTGTGATGTGATTTTTCTTGCTCACAAAAGGATTTGCTGGTCTGCTGAGATAACACCAAACACATGCTTAACATAAAGTCGGCAGATTCATGAACGAGATATATGTTTCCAGTAAGCACATTTTTATTGTCATCCGTGCCATGACTTGACATACCAAGCCGTGACATTGGACACGGAGGTAGAGAGGATTGTAAAAAAGAAAGGAATCAGTCGAAATCATAAATGTGATTTCTCTACATTCTGTCATCATCAACATCATCTCCCTGATATGAAAGTATGTATAGTTTAAATTGGACTTGAATCGGATGCAGAAGCAATTTCTCCAACTTAGAAGCAGATAATGTTATGTTCACAGAGACATACTTATTCATATACATTTTATGTGGGAGCAGAGAACGACAGAAGCAAATAAATTTTTAAGCATGTTGACTTCAAAACTTGTGCCGTTTGCAGAGTTCCTAGAATAAATGATCTAGAATGACACAGATGTTAAATAAAATTGAAGTAGCGGAGGAAAGGCAGAAAAAATGGTCATGTATTTGGAGGAAGAAAAATCCTATCATCTCGGCTTTGTCCCCCGGCAGAAGCTCTTGTGTCACGAGTCAAGACTCACGCGTACAGAGAACGACAGAAACAAATAAATTTTTAAGCATGTTGACTTCAAAACTTGTGCCGTTCGCAGAGTTCCTAGAATAAAGGATCTTGAATGACACAGAGATGTTAAATAAAATTGGAGTAGCGGAGGAAAAGCAGAAAAAATGGTCATGTATTTGGAGGAAGAAAAATCCTATCATCTCGGCTTTGTCCCCCGGCAGAAGCTCTTGTGTCACGAGTCAAGACTCACGCGTCAAACAAAGGAGCCACATCCTCCTAAAAATTGTGTTGTTTCCTCTCCTTCCTCAGATCTTATCAGGCTTGAGTAATACAACTTTGTGATGTACATTATTGTATTTCGTAGCAAGCACGTCTACAGCTTACTACAAAACAGGACTTGTCGTAGAACTCTTGTGGCACTGCACGGGAAAATGGCGCATTCTTCTTTTGTTTTTCGGTAACAAATCCAATTTTGGATGTATGGTATAGTGTAGCAAGTTAATATAATTCTGAAGTCACAAGCGGATAGGATAGTCAAGCTTCGAACTAGGTTAGGAGATCTGTAGGCGATATTCAAGCCTCCAAAGCATATATCCATAAGGTGGAACAGGGTTAATCTGAAGGTGATTATTTCATTAATGCTGTCGGGGTCCCTTGATCGTAAAAATGAAGCCTTGGTTAGGCTCATCTCCGCTTCCCAAACTGCAATATATCTATTTATAATCATCAAAAGGTCTAATGATCCATGGGGAGAAAGTACGCCTCACTTTTTTATGTTCGCATCCTATCATATCACACATCGCGTTGAATTGCATCGCTGCACTACAAGTACTGATATTGCATTGGAAGGTCCTCCGGTAAAAATTTCTCAAGTGAGTGGGTGGGTGGTGGGTATACTTCGTGTGAAATCTTGGGGTTGTCAAGCTCATCCATTTAGGTAGCATGTGCAGCAAAGATGGTAGGCATTACGACTCAATTTTCGGGAGTCATAACAAGACTTCTAGCGATTGCATTGCAACCATGGCCAATGATTTAAGTCATGCCGGTAATTTTATGCAATATTTAGTGACTGGAAGGTGAATCCAGGGCAAAAAAATTGTGATGTAATTTTTTCTTTAAAAGCATTCCCTTTATTTTCTTGTTTTTTTTTTGTGCTCACCACAGGCTTTCGAGGAGCTGGAACGCCTGCTTCCGGAGAACGACATCTGCATCGCGGCCAAGGAGAAGTTGGTGAAGGACTCGGGCGTAGCGGGTGAGGATAGTTATGAGCGGATTGTGGAGAAAATTGTCGCCGGAAAGGCCAAAGGTATGTATGTAAGCGTGCATGTATAGATACATGGCACTTCCTTCCCCTCCTTCTGCTTATTTTCTTTTCATTTCTCAAAGCATCTAATTTAATTTTCAAAGGTGACAGCCAACACACGACCATACTAGTCGTGGTTGTTATGGAGCGGGATAAAATATTAAGATTATCTATTCTCACGGGACTCCTAGTTGATTCAGTTGTTGAGCCCACTGCTGCCACGTCCATGCTCGTGTATTTTCATTCGGAGGAGAAAATGGGAAAATTAACGAGAAATTCATTTCTGTACCTTTCAGGGAGCGGAAGAAAAACTCAGTAATAAAAAATTTCTACCTTTGCTATTGGTCGTGCATTGCATTATAGCATAAAGTATGTAATGTAGACCACCCAACTTCTAGATTAAAAATCGATCCAGTATTATCTGAGTCGTAAATATGCTTGCACGTCTGTTTTTTTCTAGTTTGCGCTCCAACGAACGTAAATCAATATCTTGCAGCTGTCCTTCACAGTGAAAAAATATAATTCTGCAAGTATGTATGATCAAATTCAAATCAGAAAGTTGGTAGTGAAGTGAATGTCGACAAAAAATGAGAAAAATAGTACTTAGCTGGCAAGTCCGTATTTCGAAGGGAAGATATTCATGGGTAAACGAGCGGGATGGGAGGTTTCAGCACAACATCTCAGTGAAAATAAGGAGCAATAATTCATCTCTGTTTTGGCAGCACTCTCCTTATCTTAAGAAATTGTATTGGTGGGTAAGTTGAGCTGGATATACTTACCCATTCACTTCCGATATTTTCTTGATGCCTGCGGATCCCTAAGTGTATCCCCACTTTAGATTTACATTTCAGGCTAAAGTCTCCCCCTCTCTCACATTACGCCATCATGATGATCACATCGCCTCGTTTAGGATTGCTACTTAACTGTTAGGAAAAAATATATAATAGTGGACGTTATTAGTGAGGAAAGGATGTTGCCTCATCCAAAAGTCCCATCATCATCCGTCTGGCATGGCTTGGCCTGGTATTTTGATATGGGTGGAATGGAATCTGCGGTTTGGCTTCAACTTCGGTTATTTTGGCTTTGGTTTATGGCGTACTTCGATCTTGAATTTATCAGTTATTCTACACCCACGGAAATCCCCTCCCATCCATGGAGCACAGCATAGCGCCCCCTCTATTTTTTCGAGGGGTAATGGAATGGAAGCAGAAAATACGATAATCATATTGAAGTGTTATTGCATCCATTACTTTTGATT